>WNWK01003295.1:0-115000 GCA_009830355.1 Cherax destructor
CAGGAGATTTCCTTCTTGCTGTTCCCACCTCTTGGGGACTCGACTCGACCCACAGGCCATTCGGATTGGTGTTGCTCTTCGCCTAGCCGCCCCCATACTCACCGAACATAGGTGTATTTGCGGCAGGGCGACGGCTGACCAATTCGGACTTCATGGTCTAGTGTGTCACACATCAGAAGGGAAGTATGCTAGACATGAGGAGGTCAATGACATCATAAAGAGAAGCCTCGCCACAGCCCGTTGCCCAGCTCAACGGGAACCCCAAGTGCAGAGGTCTGATGGAAGTCAAAGCGTCCTGATGGAGCCACCATGCTACCCTGGAAGGATGGTAAGCAGATTGCTTGGGACTACACCTGTGCTGCCACATTGGCAGACACCTACCTGCCACACTCCTTAGCCGAAGGGGTGGAGCTGCCAGCCACAGGGAGACCCAGAAGACCCGCAAATATGAAGACCTTCCCTCTTGCTATAACTTCATCCCAATAGGGTCGGAGACCCATGGAGCATGGGGCAAGTGTGCTCTAAAGTTTCTCAAGGAGCTGGGTGGAAAACTCATCATAGAAACCAAGGACCACAGGGCGACCAGTTTCCTCTTTCAGAGACTCAGTGTTGCGATCCAGAGGGAAATGCCTGCAGTATTCTGGGCACGCGGCCCACTGCCGGGGAGTTGGACGAAGTATTTGACATGTAGCTCTGAGTTATCTATGTTGTTTTACTCCCCATTGTATTTTGTCTTGAAATAAAGTTTGTAAAAAAAAAAAAAGATGGGGTGGTAGGGAAGTGGAATATTCAAATGGCTTCAGAAAGAAATCTAAATATTCTTCCTTGAAGTCTTTTATCCACTTCTCCGAGGCAATGGGTCCCACAATTGACACCAGAGGTGGACCCCATCCTTATATATATATATATATATATATATATATATATATATATATAGGCTTTTATGGTAAAACATCTATTGAACGAATAACTGCAAATATGTTTCTTTTTTTTGTTGGCACCATTCATTTCTGCACAAATAGTAAAGAGAGTGGGAAAAGACATCCCTGCCTGAAATAGCAACCATTAAACCATTACAATGAAGCTGCTCAAAAAATGAATTGCACACTCACCTTCCTGAAGGAGTCAGGTGAGAAAGTCGTCAGGAAAACCATGGTTACCAGAGCGACCAGCTTCCTCTTTCCTTCCCAGACACTCGGTGTTACACAAATAACCCGCACATAGCAAAGAGGAACTTACGACGACGTTTCGGTCCGACTTGGGCCATTTGCGAAGTCACACTAACGAAATTCCAACAATCATCTCATGAAATTCAAAGACGCCCGACTAGTAATCAAAGAAACTAATTTCCGTAGACGCAAATGCCTTGAATCAGCACTTATCTCTGTTTCTAACACAATTAAACAAAACAAAGGCAGCTTCACCATCTCTGAAGTCTTAGCAAGAATCCTCCTGAAAACAGTAAACCATACCATCACATAGTCTCTCCTGCTAATTCAACACAAGCACATTGTTGATGTGGAACACTCCTACAGGCCTTCGATATTTCAACCTCCAGCAGAAATATTTGTCTAACCTATTGTTATACTACCCAAGTATTTGTTTTATCACCTTTTACTCATGTGCTTGTTGATTGTTCTACCTTATTGTATTACTACTACTACTACTAATATCACTACTACTACCACCACTAGTATTTCACCTCACTTTGAGAGTATATATAAGCCCACTATGTCCATTATCGCTTGTAACGGCTTGAGAAAGCTCCTGGAGAGCGAAACGTTGCCACAATAAAATGTCACATTAGTTGCATTTGTGTCCTTTTACTTAACATATTATCGGTAATTCTACCAATATTATTACATAGTGTCACTTTGTAAATGGTACAAGTCGGACCGAAATGTCGTGGTAAGTTTCTCTCTCCTATGTGTTGTTATTTGTGTATCCAGTCGCGGTACTGTGTCCTTTTTGTTCTTCACTCACTGTTACCATCCCAAGAAGTAATACCTTCTGAATTCTAGGGAGTTGGACGAAGAGTACTAATTATAGGTTTCAAGATGTCATAAATATAAATGTACTGTTACTCATTCCCAACAAACATTATTTCTAAGTCCACAGTAGAATTAGACCCTGCATACTCCTTATCAAAGTACACAGTACTTTCGCTACTCAGCCAGATCTGCCTGAAAGGAGATGTCGTGTTTAAGGGCAATGTGTGGCGTAAATATTATGCAGCGAGTAGTGTGGATATTAGAAGGAGGTGCTGAGTTACTAAAAGTATTATTCAGAACGCTGAGGAGGGGTTGTTGAGGTGGTTTGGTCATTTAGAGAGGATAGAGCCCAATATGATGAACTGGAGGGTGTATAAATCTGTAGTGGAGGGAAGGAGGGGTAAGGGTTGTCCTAGGAAAGGATGGAGGGAGGGGGTAAAAGAGAGTTTATGTGTGAGCGTGTTACATAGGAGTGAGTGGAGACGAATGATTTTTGAGACCTGACGAGCTGTTGGAGTGTGAAAGGATTCAGGGAAACCGGTTAGCCGGACTTGAGTCCTGGTGGTGCGAAGTACAGTGCCTACACTTTAAAGGAGGGGTTTGGGATATTTGCTGTTTGGAGTAATATATATATATATATATATATATATATATATATATATATATATATATATATATATATATATATATATATATATATATATATATATATACATACATAGAGAGAGAGAGAGAGATTCACGTGAGGTGAGACGCAGGGCTGGGCAGGTGGCGTCACCTGTTGCAGTGTGGCTTTAAAATTAGGTTGGGCTGTTAGGCTGACTGGAGGGCTCCTGCATATTGCTTTATGTAATAGAAGTATCAAAGTCTGGCAAGAATAAGTTTAACCAGTGTTTCGGAACTTACGAGTGATCCTGATTTATGTATAATGACATTAGTCATAGCAACCTACTCCTCATGTGTGCTTCCTTGATAATTAGTCTGGCAGCGAGGAGGTTCATCAAATGGTTTTCCTTGTTGCAATAAATAGTACAAGTGTTGTTCATGCCATCCCTCTGGCAGGCATTTCTGTGTTCATTGAATTTCGTGTTCAGGTCCCTAGAGGTTTCACCCACTTAAAACTTAGCACAAGCTCTGCAAGGTAGAATGTCTACGGTTCTCTTTTCAAGGGATTCATTATGTTGGAGGATTTGTTGGCAACGTTAATATTGGCTTTGGCTTCAGATCTGGAGAGGTTATTGCCTGAGTTGTTTATGAGTAGAACTATGCATATCCTGGTGTTTGTAACTTGTCTGGTAATTTGTAGTATCTTCTCTGCTCCTTTCTTGCACTGACGAAGTCTTATGGATAGTGAAGTTCATAAGAAGTTTCTGATGTAATCGTTTTCTTCTTCGAGGAATGTGGGTGGGGAACAAATTTTGTAGACTCTCAGGCAGAAACCAATAACAATCCAACGCTTTAACAGTTGTTGTGACGAGACAAGTAGAGCAGAAAATCATTTTTATTAGTGGATTACCATAGTCGTCTCAAATCTATTTTTTTTTTTTTTTTTTTTTTTTTCAAATTATAACATCCAGATAAAAACATCTGTCCATTTTTTCTTTAGTGGTGAATTTGATCGATGGTTCTACTGAATTTAAAGTGTTAAGAAGGTCTTGGGTGATGAAGCGTTTTGAAGCGATAACTATGATATCGTCGAAGTATCTTAGCCACATTATCTCTCTAGGTATGTGGACTTTTAACCTTTCCTCCTCCAGAACTCATGGGATTTGCTCATTATTCGCTACTATATCAGTAAAAGTTTCCTTGAATTTTGACTACACAGCATCATCAGCGACTGCAGGAGAACAGCTGAGTATTAAGTTCAACCTCAGTTATTATAATTAAAGATAGCATTCCACTCTTAATAGCTAAGTTGTACTCAGGTTGTAATATTTGTCCGTATACAACTAATTTTGTATAATTTTACCATTGTTGGGTAAATGTGAGGCTATGTATATATCACTCAAGGTATTTAAATAGAACCAGCAGTGTAATCTAAAATGTCCAGGAAGGTAAAAACCAAAATACCTGTATTTATGTTAAAACTTTTATTGTAAAAATGGTCTAGGGTGCATTTTTTTCTGCATGAAATACATCAATAGGAATATACATAATTAGGCAAAAAAACAGTGGTCTACTCTAACTCGAGTAATCTGATATTAACATAGCATTTATAATACATTATTTATCAAAATAATGACCCGATCTACTTTGTACAACATTTGACATTAACATTATTAAATATATTACGTGTTACAAGTAATCCACACATCAAGGCACTTTGAATATCATATCCAAAATAGAATGATAGAAGCAATGCTATCAAGCAGCACTCTAACAATATAATGGTGTGAGACAAAATCCAATATCTTGTCACACGTGGCCAGCCATGGAATTACAACACAGACCATCAAACTCTTGATGCTGGATTTACAAATATCCAAATACCAAAATATTATTCCCACTACTGTGGCAAGGCGCAGAAATTCCATACCCCGACTGTGTCAGTGTCTCATCAACATATTTCATGTGGGAACAAAAGTCCTCAAGAACAAAGCAGAAGACTGTAGAACAAGACAGATGAGCTGTGATGAGGTCGAAAGAGGACAAAGAACCTTCACGGCAGGTGAATTACAGAAACGTCTAAACTTGCTTGGGTGAGCGAAACAATGCACACACATCGCTCAAAATAAATTAATAATCTTTATTAGTTATATAACTTATCAATAAGAATACTCCCATTCATTCTGGCAAGGTCAATAAAGGAAACAGCCACTAAAATCAACAGCAATTTCAGGTAAGGGATAATACAACAGTTTTGGTCCTTCCTGTTGGATCACTTGTATAAGATTTGTATCCCAAACACTGAAATTATCAACACTAAGTCGAACAACAATAAGTGTGATCTTAAAAAAATAATACAAAATAGTAATACAAATATATATGAGAATAATAATAATACAGTATACACAATAAATATAATAAAAATATTATTAATATATACAATAATAAAAGCATTTAAAAATTGCACCTTCCTATTTTATCACTTTATACATTGTTATTGGATTTATGTTTTATTTTTAGACAAATATAAGCATACAACACTTGAGAATATGCTGTATATCCACCCTATACATAAAGCGAGACAAGAGTCTAACCCCAGATATCAGAGATGGATATTGTGCACAGTATTATTTACTACCCACATCAAGCCAGTAAAACATCTTAATTACTTGGAGCGCCTCAAAAGCATGTGCAATATAGTATGTAGAAAAGAGAAGATACATACCTGGCAATACGTACATTAAAATACTTGAGAATCGGGTCCCTAGTCAGCAGTAGGAAAATGAGAACTTTCGGGAGTGAGAGATAAAGAAGTGTAGAATAACCCCAAGGAAAAGGTGAGGTAAAAAATGGCCCAAGACTTTACAGTTTTCTACTAATACATATATGTGAAGTACTGCCGAGACAAATTTAATTTTTATATGTAAATTTAACCAATTAGTACAGTGTCTGATCAGCTATTCTATAATTGTCTGAAGGTTATGTGCCCTGTGAGAGTACACGGGAGTACTTGTGGAAGATAGTACACAGGACTTGGAAGTCTCCAGCGAGGCTTTTTGCTGAGATGAACTCTCTGTTTCTATCTAGGTAAAGGACTATCATGTATTTATTGCCTAGGAGAAACTATACCAAATTGAAAAAAAAAATGGGCATAAAATTTTCAGGAGAGATGGAAGTGGATTTAAGGCAAGTGCTCAACCACCTCTGCTTCTATTGTAACTGCTTGTGTTACTTCCCGGCAGCTCTTTGGGCTACCAGTTCTGTTTAAGCTACCACCAGTTATGCTGTGTCTACCACAACCACCACCACTACGACTACTACTACTACTACTACTACTACTACTACTACTACTACTACTACTACTACTACTACTACTACTGTTAAATAGGTTGCCTCGTTGTCAGCTGATCGTCTTGATGCAGTTAGTGAACAAACATCAGGAATCCATTGAGTTCAGATTGCCCCAGCGTAATGCATAATTGAATCCTATACTCGCAAAGTGCCAGTCCAGCTGTTTCATAAATGACTAATGTCGTCGTGCTTACAACTTTATTCGGCACCTTATTCAATCCTACTGCATTTCTGTTTTCAAAAAACAGAATTTAAATATGTTTGTGTCACATTTTCTGTCTCACAGTTTCATTCTGTTGACTTGAGTTATGGACCTTTGTAACTTGCCATGATCGTGACCAGATTTACCTGAAGTTCATTACCTTTGTAACTAGTTCAGCTATCATAACTTTGGGGTCCAGACCCTGGACCCATTATGTACCTCTGTAATCTTTTGACTACCGCCCACAGGATGGGTATGAGCTGCATAATGAAGATATTAACCTAACTAATTATCTTACAGGGGTAACTGAGATATCCTCGATGTGTCCGTTTATTAAAAGGAAGAAGTTGAGTGCTTTGAATCTGCCATTATTTGGTGATGGTATGAGCTGGGCTACTTTTCTCTGTACCCTTTCCAGTATATTTTCGCATTTTATGTAACTTAGAGACAATAATCCGACGGAATAATCAAGATGAGATCAAACAAAGGGAAAAAATGG
Organism: Cherax destructor; assembly: GCA_009830355.1. Classification (NCBI taxonomy): domain Eukaryota; kingdom Metazoa; phylum Arthropoda; class Malacostraca; order Decapoda; family Parastacidae; genus Cherax; species Cherax destructor. The sequence continues at coordinate 6,650 of WNWK01003295.1, forward strand.
TGTGGTGATACCGATAAAATGTGCAAAAATATATTTATGTACAGTTCAGGAGATTTATTAGAGGAAACGTTTAGCCACGAGTGACTTCTTCTGTAACACTATCCATGTTAAGTAAAAGGTCCCAAATGCAACTAATGTGACATTATATTGTGGCAACCTTTCGCTCTCCAGGAAGCTCCTGGAGAGCGAAACGTTGCCACCATAAAATGTCACATTAGTTGCATTTGTGTCCTTTTACTTAACATATTGTCGGTAATTCTACCAATATTAATACAACACTATTATCAAAAATCCGCAAGTTACTCTCTATCCACCATGTTGTTGACAGGTCCTTCTCAAACCCAACCCATCTCATCACAACTGTACTACTACTCTCGCACCTTACCACCTGACTCCTGCCACTATATATACTAGTTTCTTATTTATCTCTGTATTAAGACTGAAGAAGTCACTCGTGGCGAAACGTTTCCTCTAATAAATGTCCTGAAGTATATATAAGAGTTTCGTGCTTGACGTTTCTAGGTATGAAACTTAGCATTCTCTTAGTTTTGTTGCTCGGAGATAGACAATTTTGAGGTCATTGCTTATTTACGTCAAGTTCATTTTCTAGTCTTGTTTCGGTTAGCTTGAGTATTCAAGCAATCTGCTTTGAATGTTCCACTTTTCTCCAATTTGGTGCCATCCGCATATTTTGCTATCTTAGATGTTATCCCAATCTCAAGATCAGTTGTGTACACTGTGAAGAGGATTGAACCAAGAATCGATCTCTGCTTAATTTCACTCCTTGCGTCTTAGATACTTCTCCGCCGGGTAGCACATTGTTTCCTGTGTGTGTGTGAGCCAGTCATTTATCCAGGCATGAGGTTCTTCTCCTTCGCCATGTACTTCAGTTTTGTCTAGCAATCTTCGATGAGGCACCTTGACTAAAGACTTTGGGAATTCTAGATATTTTACGTCTATTGGGGCTCTCTCATCCTCAGTTTTTGCATATACAGTTTAATAAAAAAAATTGATTAAGGTAATTTGGCACAATTTTTTGTTGTGAAATCAATGTGAACTTACCATTATTAGGCTAATATTTATCAGAAAATGACCTGTCTTGTCCTTAAAAATTGGTCTTTATCTGTTACCTAAAAATGTTAAGCTGATGGCATGATAGTTGAGGGCACAGATCTTGTCTCCCTTTTATTTATTTACATTTACTAGTGTCCTGTCTTTTGGCACCTTTCCAAAAAAGTCACAGTACCGTAGGTGGAACAATTCACCAAAAAGCCCTCAGGAGAGAAACATTATGACACAGTTCGTCTTCTAAGTGCTGGCTTTCGGTGATTTCTAATGATAGGCAAAATATTACTGTTTGTGGGTAAGCAAATTGGTATCTACATTGATTTTACAATTATGGCAGGCTGTGTCCATGTTTATTATTATGTCCAGTGTTTATTATTATGTCCAGTGTTTATTATTATGTCCAGTGTTTATTATTATGTCAGTGTCAGGCCTTGTTTTTTTTTTTATGTACACACCTATTTGTATTGACCTATTTGTGGTTGCAGGTGTCGATTCACAGCTCCTGGCCCCGCCTCTTGGCTAGTCGCTACTAGAAACACTCTCTGCCTACTCCAAGAGTCTTATTGTACCTCTTCATCTGTAAATATAGACCATAAAGATGCGATGAATATTGAAGCCATACTCTGCCTGACGTATTTGAAGAATTATTTTGGATTGCCTTGACGTTTCATACAATGCATCTTTTAAATTCTTTCAGTAACTTAAAGTAGATAGTATTGTGAAAATAAAATACCAACACGATGGAAAAATAAGCACAAATGCAGTATGTGATCCTTTACTGACTACGTTTCGCCCACGCAGTGGGCTTTATCAAGTCACAAACAGATCTACCTGGGTAAAGAATACATGAGTATATATAGTGTGGAGAGTCGGGTGGAGAATGTTGGGTAGGTTGTATTTGAGACCAGTCAGTCTAAATTGCTGATACAGAATGCATTACGTTCTTTGTCTCAGAGCTCAACTAAGATCCTACATGGCTTTATTTATCCTTTTCCACGTTTTCTTTTTCTTGGCGAGCTATTTCCTCTCGACATTCAGAATTCTTGTTTCAAATCTACTCCACATTTCCTGTGTTTAGAAGTCCGACCCAGTTTACTTTATTGATATCTCGGCTCATTAAAGTCAAAGTGCTTCGTCTTTGGGAATCGTCACAGTGTTATTCTGGGGGATCAGAATTTGTTAGCTCAGCAGTACCTATTCCTTGCTCAAAAGCACCTATTCTAGATGAACAACACCTATTTATTTTGAAACTAATAATGCAATCACTGTTTCTTAGTCACTCTCCCACCTCTCGTGATTGTATGAGGTCACAATCTGTGGCCAGGACACGACCCACAATATTGCGATTTTGAGTAGCCGGAGGTAACGGTTGGAGTCAGAATGCTGTTCTCAGTCATGCTGGCGAGTCTGGTGGCCTCCTAGTACCTGGAGTTTTACCTGGAGAGAATTCCAGGGGTCAACGCCCCTGCGGCCCGGTCTGTGCTTTGATTTCGTCGTAGAAAAAAAGGAGTCTCAACCTCTTGGCTTCGTTTTGAAAGGACGCTATACTACACCAAAGATGATAAATTAGACATGTGTAACACTTGGGTATCTTTAATGAGGAAACGTTTCGCCACACAGTGGCTTCATCAGTCCATACAAAGGAGAATGGTGAAGAACAGGAGGAGTTTGAGGTAATCAATCCCTTAGCCTTGAGTCTATATACATCAAAGATAATTTTCTAGTTCCCATTAGCTTGGATTTCTACATACTCAGAGTCATATCCTACTGTGTCAAGCTTTTGAGAGAGAGAGAGAGAGAGAGAGAGAGAGAGAGAGAGAGAGAGAGAGAGAGAGAGAGAGAGAGAGAGAGAGAGAGAGAGAGAGAAAGAGCGACTTCCCATTTGTTGTGGGTTATTCAGTAGGCCAGGGATTTTGCACACCTAGCTTAGTATAGCTTACACGGGGCTTAGCTTAACATGCCTACGAAGTTTTGGATTAATAAACACTCATAAAAAAATATGAGTGAAGAAGTTTCTCAAAAGTTCTCACAGAGGAGTTTGACCAGGATCAGGAGAGATAAGTCCTTCTGACTTTGTGTTTCCATACAGGCGAGGTGAGTATTAAACAACCTCGCTTGTGTAGAGATGCAATGGCAGAAGGACACAAGCGCCACCACATTCGTTGATGCTGGCTGTCGATGGTGAGTATTTTAATGTAGGTAAAATGTATACATATAATTTATATGCTCGCGTATGTATGTATACTTAAGGATGTATATATTTATGTGTGTATGAGGCTCATGGAAGGGCTTCTTCATCCAGTGGTGAATTAATACGAGAGAAAAGTAATGATAATGATGGAAATAACATGTAAAGCAAACTGATAATAACATCTGTGATAATGATTGTAACTTCATGTGAAAATGTGGTAAACAGGAGTAAAGGAAAGCTTGGCCCATGGTGGCACTTGGCACTCAATGACTCCACAAACTGGCTAATGTACAGACAAAAGAACAGACGTACATGTACACAGGCGCCTGCATCTACATACACACTTGCACATTTATATTTAAATCACAGTAGTTAATAATCATCTTGTATACACATTATTGTTGTATTTGTAGCTAGGCGCTGAATTCCTATTGGTCATTCTGAGGAAGGAGTTATCGAGCCTCGACCCTCTGTCCTCACAAAATAAAATACTATTCAATTTCATCTTTTAGACCTATAAAGTCTGTACTTTTACACAAACACACACACACACACACACACACACACACACACACACACACACAGAGTAAACAAAGAGATTAGTAGAAGAGCTAGAAACCGAGGGAGGCCCAGAAACAGTACGAAAACGACATAGCATCGAAAGTTAAGTCCGACCCGAAACTGATGTACAGTCACATCAGAAGGAAGACAACAGTCAAGGACCAGGTGATAAGGCTGAGGAGAGAAGATGGGGAACTCACAAGTAACGATCAAGAGGTATGTGAGGAGCTCAACTTGAGGTTTAAGGAAGTATTCACAGTGGAGGAAGGAAGGCAGCTGGGTAGACAGGACGGGGTGCATCACCAACAAGGGATGTATCAAGTGCTGGAGGGCATACACACAACTGAGGAGGAGGTGAAGCAGTTACTCAGTGACCTCGATACCTCAAAGGCGATGGGTCCGGACAATATCTCCCCGTGGGTTCTTCGGGAAGGAGCTGAGGTACTGAGTGTGCCACTTACCATAATATTTAACACATCCCTTGAAACTGGGCAGCTACCTGAGGTATGGAAGAAGGCCAACGTAGTCCCCATCTTTAAAAAAAGGAGACAGAAAAGAGGCATTAAACTATAGACCGGTGTCACTTACGTGTATAGTGTGCAAAGTCCTGGAGAGAATCATCAGGAAAAGAATGGTGGAGCACCTCGAGCTGAACAGGATAATAAACACCAGACAGCACGGATTCCTGAAAGGCAAATCCTCTGTAACAAACCTCCTAGAGTTCTATGATAAAGTAACAGAAGTAAGGCAAGAGAGAGAAGGGTGGGTTGGTTGCATTTTCCTGGCCTGCAGGAAGGCCTTCGACACAGTTCCTCACATGAGATTAGTAAAGAAGTTGGAAGAACAAGCATGTATAACAGGAAGGGCATTGGATTGGATCGGGGAATACCTCACAGGGAGGCAACAACGGGTCATGGTGCGTGATGAGGTATCACAGTGGGCTCCTGTGACGAGCGGTATACCGCAGGGGTCAGTCCTAGGACCAGTGTTATTCTTGGTATATGTAAATGACATGACGGAAGGGATAGACTCAGAAGTGTGTCTGTTCGCAGATGATGTGAAATTAATGAGAAGAATCACATCGGAAGAGGACCAAGCAGGACTTCAAACAGACCTGGACAAGCTTGACATCTGGTCTAGCAACTGGCTTCTCGAATTCAATCCCACCAAATGCAAAGTAATGAAGATCGGAGAAGGGCAAAGAAGACCGCTGACAGAGTACAGGCTAGGCAGACAAAGGCTACAAACCTCGGCAAAGAAGAAAGACTTTGGGGTGAGTATAACGCCAAGCACGTCTCCGGAGGCACACATCAACCAGATAACTGCGGCAGCATATGGGCGACTGGCAAACCTAAGATTAGCGTTCCGTTACCTTAACAAGGATTCGCTCAAGACACTGTACACCGTGTACGTCAGGCCCATACTAGAATATGCAGCACCAGTCTGGAACCCACACCTGGTCAAGCACGTAAAGAAACTAGAAAAAGTGCAAAGGTTTGCGACAAGTATAGTTCCACAACTCAGGGGTCTGTCCTATGAAGAAAGGTTGAGGGAAATAGGACTAACAACACTGGAGGAAAGAAGGGTCAGAGGAAACATGATAACGACATACAAAATACTGTGGGGGAATTGACAAGGTAGACAGTGACAGGAAGTTCCAGAGAGGGAACACAGAAACAAGGGGACACAACTGGAAGCTGAAGACTCAGATGAGTCAAAGGGATGTTAGGAAGCATTTCTTCAGCATATATATATATATATATATATATATATATATATATATATATATATATATATATATATATATATATATATATATATATATATATATATATATATATATGTCGTGCCGATTAGGTAAAACTGGTCAATTAGCAAGAACTCATCTTAAATTAAGTCCTTTCTAAAATTTTCTCTTATACGTTTAAAGATATATTTTTTTCATTTATGTTAATGTAAGAATTTATAATTTTGTACCAAGAGAAACTTTGAAAACCTACCTAACCTTATTACAACAAGCGCAATTTAATTTAGCCAAACCCAACTAAATATATTTTAGATACGTTAACATTAAATTAATAATAAACAAACACAATTAAATATATTTTTTTCGTTATGTTCAGAATGATTTTGGCGAAATTATTGCATACACAAATTTTCACTTGTCTTATATGGCAAGGTGAGCGTTGCTCAGTTTTACCTAATCGGCACCACATATATATATATATATATATATATATATATATATATATATATATATATATATATATATATATATATATATATATATATATATATATATATATATATATATATATATTATTCAACCCATAGAATTCATTTCAGTCATAAAATTAAATATGGAAATTTGGTCAAATCATGAAACGAAAAAGCGGCCATTTATGCCTTTGAAGTTAAGTCAACCATCAAATGTCAGTAATGTGCTTAAAATCTCTTTGAAAGAAATAAAAAAAATGTTGCCAGTTCAAAAGAAAACGGGAAAGCTCTCCAATTCTGTGTATGGCAATTTTAGAGAGTTTGCTGGTTGGGAAATATTGGGGCTATTTCTGGTTTCGGCTCCTGATCCTAGGCATTGCAGCTAACTGGCTCTTCCTTGGATTGATCCGGATTGTGGCTTATGCTTCATACCTCTGAGTGGGTAGTATATGACCAGCTGGTGTCTCCTGTTCGTAGGTGCAATATTGTATTCTGAGGGAAGCTGATAAATCCTGACTGATATTTGCAACGATGCTGAGTGCCCTGTCTTGCACTCTTTGCAGAGATATGGGTTTTGTGTTGAAGTCTGCTGAAGTAACAGGGTATTCTACTAGTGGGAAGATTTTTAGCAACGTTTGAAGGTGTGATACAATATTCTCGAGGGCTGTTGATCTGAACCGGTGCAGCTCCTGGGCTAGTTGACCTGATGCCATGTTTGTTATTGACACTAGAAGATGGATTGATACCGACAATATGGTCGAAAAGACGTAATTGCTTACACTTAAGAGTGTGAACTTGCGACCTTTCTTCAGGACTTGTTTTTGTCTTAACGGGATTATAGATCATACATCGTATGGGGAAATGTATATAATCAGGCTCGCTAAAAGGAAAGGGAAGACAAGTTTAATTCCTCGTATCAAGAGCCCCTCGCCAGCACCTCCCTTGAGTTAATAAACGTACTTAGAGGCGTGTAGTGACTCATATAACTTGAATCCAAGTATTGTACTTGACACTTTCATGTTTGAAGGTCTTCCCGTGGTGGTTATTCCTTTTTTACTTTCAGCTGTGTTAGGCAGACATCTTACCGTACTGATTTGAATTTAGTCAAAATTAATGTTTATTCTCCACTTCATTACTCATCTGGCTGTGCTTTTTTAAGCTCTTCTATTGTCGGTCTGGCCACTTACTCATATCTACGACAGCTCTGATGTGCCGGAGTGCACGTCACCGCCTGGATAACAGCATCCACATGCTGTTATTGTGTCGTCATGGATTAGGAAGTTGTTTTCATATATATTGCAAAGTACTCGAGTGAGACAGGATTCCTATGATTCTCCTGCTGTGGGAGTGAATGTTTCTGCTGGGGTTTCCAGTGTGGAGTAACACTTTTGCTGGAGAGCATATAGGTATTAGTGTTAAAACGGTGCAGTTAGGGGTCAAAAATATTTGAAAGCTTTAAGATAAGCCTATCGTAACATAAGCTATCAAATGTTTTAATTACATCTCTCACAACTGTTAGGGCAATCTGTCCTTGCTGTCGTTTGTTGCTTGTTGTGTGGATCTGGGGTCTGGGAGGCCAAACTGCTCTTCCGTGAACATGTCGTATTTTCTGAAGTAATTAAGTTTATTTGACTTTATTTTCCAAACAGATTGATAGATGTTACAACTTTAGCTTCCCCCAGTTTTGGTATACACTGTATATCATCATAGCTGTTTTGAGCACACTAGAGAGGGTCACTCTTGCTACGATACCGTAATATACATCTGTAGGAATTTTACTTGGTTAGCTTTTTAATAACTTCTTTCATCTCCTCCGAGTAACTGATCTAAGTTTATAATCCCTCACCAGACTGGTTAATTTATTATGTCTGCTTTTGTATAAAAAATAAACGGAATTTGTTTCTGTCTGCTGTGGAACAGTGAGGTACTGTTGGGTATTACGAACACAGGTACAGTATGGCGTGAGACCTGGTCGTAATGGGTCTCAAAGCGAGGCAAACAAACTCAACAATAGTATATAACTTGTATTTCCTTCACCTTATATAATTTGCCAGATATATACGAGTATGTACACAATGTACAGAGGTGGAATATTAAAAGATGACAAAAGCAGAAGCCAGAGAGAGAGAGTGCACCGTATCAACCAGCGGCTCAGGCAAGTCTGAATTCGCTTACCACAAGTGAACCACGTTGCTTCAGATTTGGCAGGCTTGCCTGTGATTGGCCAATGAACCAAGGTGCTGATTTAACGACGGGTACCCTATTGATCGTTAAACCCTTAGCACCTGGTACGCTGGTTGGGAGGCAGCCTATGTGGGAGTGTGACATACGCCGAATAAAATGTAACATACTCTTAGCATGACACATTGGTGTATGAGATCTGCTTGTTACTAAGGGGTCATCTGTTTTGTATGTTATATCTTCGTTTACGTCGATGTACTGTACGTGTAATCCACGTAAGGGATGAATTTTTTGAGGGGTAGAACTCTGCAGTTATCTAATTCTCCTCCAGAACTCCCCTACATTTCTCATATTTTACTTAGCTTTCTCGACCAGGTTGTCCCATGTGTGCTCTTTGTGGGCGTCTGTGGGTGGAAGTTAGGTTTAATCTCTTCTTAGTGTTTGTATCTCTATTGTGGATGCTGAGCGAATTAGGTGGCTGTAAATTCACTTGTCGGCTTGGTGATTCACTCCTCAAAGGATGGGGATTTTCTACTATTGTTAAGTGTTGCAGAATATAAAGGAATACAGTATTCAAAGAGAGTGTAGTGTTGCAGGATATAAAGGATTACGACACTCATGATGTATTAGAAATTATTTGAGAGTAAATTTTTCTTCTTAGTTTGCTGGCTAAAAATAATGATTCTGCTTCGTAGGAATTATTATACATTATATTTACAAGGGAGTACTAAGCCCGTAAGGGGACTCACAGAGCGTTGGAGAATGGGAGGTAATCAGGATGCATGCAAAAAAGAAAAGACTAGCTAGCAATCCTTGGGTCAAGCGCCCTTTATGGGATAGTAGCATCAGTGAGTGTAAAAGATCCTGATTTAACAGTTTCAACGTATTTGTGAAGATTACAAACTGGTCAAAGTTGTCCGGAGTTTCGAGCACTGAGAATGGAGGACGATTAGAGTCACGGGTGGCGAGGGAAGTAAATCATTTTATGGATTAGATTAATCGTGGATTAGGGAGGTCCTTGACGACGGGCTAATCACTGGTTTTATGTTGATGATCCGGAACACCGGTTGGGGTGTCTGCTTCACTGACACACGCCAGACTTGTGACCCAGGCTGCTCATCATGACTGATTTTCTCGCCTTTGTGATAGTAGATTTCTTCCATCCCTTTCTCTCTCTCTTTGTCTCTCTCTCTCTCTCTCTCTCTCTCTCTCTCTCTCTCTCTCTCTCTCTCTCTCTCTCTCTCTCTCTCTCTCTCTCTCGCTCTCTCTCTTTTCCTTTCTCTCTCCTTATCTCTTTCTGTCTGAAGGAAAGGGAAAGGCAGTGCCGGGTGGGAGGCTGGTGGAGAGGAGGTGAAGCAGCCTCAGAGAGGAGTGTCATTAACATGATAAAGACACCGGCACTGATGCCCACAACTCCACCAGCACACCAGTGTGTGTGTGTGTACTCAATTGAGGTTGCAGAAGTCGAGTCTCAGCTCCTGGTCCCGCCTCTCTGCTGGCCGCTACTGGGTTCACTCTCTCCTGGCTGCGCAAGCCTGGTCATACCTATTCTTTAAACTGTGTATGTATCCCGCCTCTACCACTTTGTTGTCTTGGTAACATTTCTATGACGCGTCTGAGACCCACCTCTGTCTCTCCCTGTCCACTCTGTTAACTCCTCTCACTATGTTGTATGTTCTAATCATGTCACATCTGGTTCTTTCCTCTAGTCTTGTCAGGTTTAGTTTTTCTAGCCTTTCCTCAGAGCTCACATCTTTTAGCTCTGGATCTAATTTCGTTGTGAACTTTTCATTTTTTCCACCTTCTTTACAGACTTTATCAGATACTGGCTCCATACTGGCGCTGCGTACTCCAAGATGGCCCTGACATATGCCGTATATAAAGTCGTAAATGCCTCCTTATTGATGTTCCTGAAAGCTACTCTTAAATTTGGCAGTCTGCGTTTGCTGCAGCGGTTATTCGGTTGATGTGTGCCTCAGGCGACATGCTCGGAACTACGCTCACCCCGAGGTCCTTCTCTTTCAGGAAAATTTGCAGCCTTTGTCCCCATCGCCTGTACTGTTTCCGGTCGTCTTTGCCCATCCCCGACCTTCGTAACTTTGCATTTGATATTATCCACTTGTCACACCAATCCTGCAGCTTGTTCAGATTTACCTGAAGTCTTTCCGGGTCTTTTCCTGTTTGTATTATCCTCTGTTTCTTCTATCATGTCATTTACATTCACAAGAAGCAGCACCCGTCCAAGAATGATCTTTATGGATCCCCACTCATCACACGCGCCCATCCTGACACAGCCTCCCTAACAGAAACTCGTTGTTTCCTTCCTGTTGAGTATCCCTTGATCTTCTGTTGTGTTTTTCGTGTTATTCCTGCCTGCTCCTCTAGCTCTTGTCCCAGTCTCTTGTGGGATACGGTATCGGACACCACTGAAGTACAAAAATATATATAGTCCACCATTCTTCCCTCACCTCCCTAACTTTGTTACCTTGTCATAGAAATCTGTATGCACTCACCTATATGTGGTTGCAGGGGTCGATTCATAGCTCCTGGTAGCACCTCTTCGCTGAACGCTGCTAGGACCCCCCTCTCCCTGCTCCAAGAGCCTTGTGTGTGTAGGGGGTATGTACTCATCTATTTGTACTCACATATTTGTAGTTGCAGGGGTCGAGTCACAGCTCCTGGCCCCGCCTCTTCGCTGGTCGCTACTAGGTCCACTTTCCCCCTGCTCCATGAGCTTTATCGTACTTCTTAAAGCTATGTATGGATCCTGCCTTCACTGCATCACTCTCCAGATTATTCCACTTCCTGACAACTCTATGACTGAAGAAATACTTCCTAACATCCCTTTGACTCATCTGTCCTCGAGTGTCGTAAAGTCGATTTCCCTTAACCTCTCCTCGTAGGACATACCCCTTAGTTCCAGGACTAGTCTTTCTGCAAATCTTTGCACTTTCTCTAATTTCTTGACGTGATTGACCAGGTGTGGGTTCCACACTGGTGCTGCATACTCCAATATAGGCCTGACGTACACAGTGTACAGAGTCTTGAACGATTCCATACTAAGTTGTCGAAACGCTGTTCTTAGGTTTGCTAGGCGCCCATATGTTGCATCCGTTATTTGGTTGATATGCGCCTCAGGAGATATGCTAGGTATTATAATCACCCCCAAGATCCTTTTCCTTGAGTGAGGTTTGCATCTTTGCCCCCTTCCCTAGCCTCTACTCTGTCTACGGTCTTCTTTGAACTTCCGAAATCTTCATGACTTTTCACTTAACGGGGTTAAACTCCAGGCGCCAGTTGCTGGACCAGGTTTGCAGCCTGTCCAGATCCCTTTGTAGTCCCACCTGATCCTCATCCGATTGAATTCTTCGCATTAGCTTCACATTGTTTGTGTGTGTATGTGTCTGCTTCTCTGTCTGTCTGTCTGTGTTGGTCTCACTATTTCTGTCTGTGTCTGAAGGAATGTATTTGTCTCTTTGTCTGCGCGTGTGGTGTATAGGGAAGAGATAAACAATGTACTGAGGGAGAGAGAGAGAGAGAGAGGATGTGAGAGTGAGAAAATATGAGTGTGAGGGAGAGAATGAGAACCAGTTAGGGATTAACAGTCAGACAAAGGACGGGTATGGATTAAGAAACAGAGATAGATAGAGAGAGAGAGAGAGAAAAGAGGGAGGGATTAAGAGTCAGAGGGAGGGAGTGAGTGATTTAGAGTCAGGGAGGTGAAGGGATGAAGGGTGGGATTAAGGGTTAAAAGATAGAAGGAGAGAGGGAGGGAGAGAAGAGGGGAAAGAGGGAGGGATAGAGAGAGAAAAAGAGAGGGAGAGAAAGAGGGAGGGAGACAGAGAGAGAGGGAGGTAGAGAAAAGTGGCGGTAACGAGGGATTATTTTTACTATATCTGTGTAACGCGCTAAACCCACGTGGGTTACTGAGCGCAATTAGTGGTGGAGGCTCGATACTCCGTTCACTAACACTAAGGAAGACTCACTGTTGCTGTCTTAAATTATGTTGCTACTGCTGTTATTGATTCTGTTGCTACTGCTGTTATTGATTCTGTTGCTACTGCTGTTATTGCTGTTGCTACTGCTGTTATCAATTGATGCTGTTGTTTCTGCTGTTATTGATGCTGTTGCTACTGATGTTATTGATGCTGTTGCTACTGTTGTTATTGACACTGTTGCTACTTCTGTTATTAATGGTGTTGCTACTGCTGTTATTGATGCTGTTGTTACAGCTGTTATTGCTATTGCTACTGCTATTATTGATGCTGCTACTGCTATTATTGCTGTTGTTACTGCTGTTATTGATACTGTTGCTACTGCTGTTATTGATGCTGCTGCTACTGATGTTATTGATGCTGTTGCTACTGCTGTTATTGATGATGTTGCTACTGCTGTTATTGATGCTGTTGCTACTGCTGTTATTGATGTTGTTGCTACTGCTGTTATTGATGCTGTTGTTACTCCAGTTAATGATGTTACTGCTGTTATTGATACAGCTGCTACTGTTGTTATTGATGCTATTGTTTCTGTTGTTATTGTTGATGCTACTTTTGTTATTGATGTTGTTGCTACTCTGTTATTGATGCTGTTGCTACTGCTGCTATTCATGCTGTTGTTACTGTTGTTATTGATGCTGTTACTGTTATTGATGCTGCTGTTACTGCAGTTATTGATGCTGTTGTTACTGTAGGTTTTGATGCAGTTGTTACTGCTGTTATTGATGCTGTTGCTACTGCTTTTATTGATCCTGTTATTACTGCTGTTATTGATGTTGCTACTACTGTTATTGATGCTATTTTACTGCAGTTATTGATGCTGCTGTTACTGCTGTTATTGATTCTGTTATTACTGCTGTTATTGATGTTATTACTGCTGTTATTGTTGTTACTGCTGTTATTGATGCTGCTGTTACTGCAGTTATTTATGCTGTTGTTAATACTGTTATTGATGCTGGTGTTACTGCACTTATTGATGCAGTTGTTACTGCCGTTACTGATGCTGTTGTTACTGCTGTTATTGCTATCATTGCTGTTATTGATACTGTTACTGCTGCTATTTGTTACTGCTGTTATTGATGCTGCTACTGCTGTTATTGATGCTGTTGTTACGGCTGTTATTGTTGTTACTGCTTTTATTGATGATGTTACTGCTGATATTGTTGTTACTGCTGTTATTTATGCTGTTGTTACTGCTGTTATTGATGTTGCTGTTATTGCTATTATTGATGCTGTTGTTACTGCAGTTATTGATGCTGTTGTTACTGTTGTGGTAGTGATGCTGTTGTTACTGTTGTGGTAGTGGTACTCTGGTACTGATGTTGTGGTAGTGGTACTGGGGGTTGTGGTACTGGGGGTTGTGGTACTGGGGGTTGTGGTACTGGGGGTTGTGGTACTGGGGGTTGTGGTACTGGGGGTTGTGGTAGTGGTACTGGGGTTGTGGTACTGGGGTTGTGGTACTGGGGGTTGTGGTACTGGGGGTTGTGGTACTGGGGGTTGTGGTAGTGGTACTGGGGGTTGTGGTACTGGGGGTTGTGGTAGTGGTACTGGGGGTTGTGGTAGTGTAACTGTGGTAATGATGTTGTGGTAGTGGTACTGATGTTGTGGTAGTGGTACTGTGGTACTGGGGTTGTGGTAGTAGTACTTCGGGTCGTGGAGGTATGATGGTGGGAGTGTTGGTGATGGTGGTGGTGTTAGTGGCGGTGGTGGTGATGGTGGTGTTGGTGGTGGGAGTGGTGGTTGGTGGGAGTGTTGGTGGTGGTGATGGTGTTAGTGGCGGTGGTAGTGGTGTTGGTGGTGGTTGTGGTGGTGGTGCTGCTGCTGCTGCTGCTCCGTCACCAGTTCTCACTACTCACCAATAATTTACGCTCTCGTAAAACTTATATTTTAACATGGTAATGGCAAAGTTTTCCCCTGAGCGAAGTGTCTGGGGAGACATGAGCGAAGTGTCTGGGGAGACACGGACTTCGAAGCTCTTAGCTGAGAAAACAGTCTCAGTTAGAATAACTTAGCATAAGTCAAGTCACACAAGTTTGCGATGTTCAGACTGGTTTAATATTGGAAAGTTATATCAATATATAGATGAGTTTCCCTCGCTTGCGAGATTCCAGGAAGGTGTCCCTGTATTCTGTAAGCCCAGCCCTCCAGGCACGCTAAAGGAATAGTGTAGAGTGGTGATAAAATTGTTTTGCAGCAAAATATGTAAATACATATTCATGTACGTATACATGTTTGTACGTATGTCAGTATGGATGTAGTTATAGAAATACGCTTTTGCATATATATGAATGTTCGAATGTGTTTGTATATATATACGTGTACAAATGTATTTTTTTTGTTGTATGTATGAATGTTTGTTTATATATGCGTTCTTATGTATGAGAGTATGTATTCTTGCTTGAATGTATGCTTCAATGTGAGTAAAAGAGCTTTGATTGGCTGATGATCCAGCAGTTAGCATAGCAGTGGGGCCCCGAGTGCTATACTCTTAATTGCCGGGTCACTGGTCGAGAGGGAAATGTCTACTTGGGCGTGTGACATACGTCGAATAAATTATAACGTGTGAATGTATGCATATGCATATGTATTCTAGTGTGCAGCATGTATGTGTGCATGTGTACGAATGCACTCTTTTGCAAGTGTATACTTATGAATACGTGCATGTGATATCCATATGTATCCATGTGCCTATGTGTATATATCCTTGTATTTATATGTGAGTATACATATGTGTATATTAATGAGTGAGAGTTTAAACACTGCTGCAGATTCCTGTAGATTTAACTTACAAAAAAATTACCCCCCAAAAATATCTATTAGTGTTCAGGTATTTGTCCTCCCATTTATATCATAGAAACCAATAGACAAAATAATGAAAGCAAAAGTTTAGATTCAGTTTTATATTTAATATTCGTTGTAGATTTTAGATGAGAAAATTATATCCTCCTGAATGGCTGAAGGAAATTGCATAAAAAAATTAACATAGTGTATTTTCGTAATATTTTTAACTTTTAGTTAGTTTCTGAGTTTGATTCTTAAAATACCTAGTAGTCTAGACTAGTATGTATGATAGTCCGACAATGTAATTATTGAAATGAGTAAATTAGTGGTTACAAAAGTGAATAAAATAGCATATCTGTCAGTGAGTAAGACACACCAAGGTTGACTGTGTGAAGCTGATCGGTGGAGGCTTTCTCTGGTTATCACACATACAGAATCTGAGGATGGGCTATGTAACATTTTCCATGAATGTTGCTACAGGTGCAGCATACATACGTTGAGAATTTGAAGATGAATGAGCAAGGCGTTCTAAAATAATAAAAGATAATTTTGAGAGAAGAAAAAAAAACTTGCTGAGAATGTACAGGAAATAGGACTCTAGAGGATCATTATCTTTGTTAAACTTAAAAACGACGTAAACAACGCGAATTTGTATATTTTTTCTGTTTTTTTCATATTCTATTTAATATTCTCCATAATCCTGAAAGAACAAATATCTGATATTCATTTTAATAAGAAAATCCAATTTGATCAATATACTTAAAAATGACAATTAACACAACTCACAGAAACCGCCAGAGGTTGAAGTTTGAAGCCGATCAGAATAATTTGACGGTGTGGTAGTATCTGAGTGTCCAGCTACTCCCTCTATAACATAGAGAGGACTGTGGCTTTATTCTGGTCCAACCATTTTCCTGTTAATAGAATTCATTGTTGAACGCGAAGACATTGATTGTTACACATAGCTTAGAGAGATAAACTGTCTTGGTAATGGAAACGGAATTGGTTTTCACGTTTAAATTTCTGGGGACAAGAAATTTAAACAACGACAACTACTGTTGTGAAAAGGGAGACAAACGTCATTACTTAAATTATTCTTGTTGGGAAAATTGAGTTTTGCATTTCTCAAATAAAACAAAACAAAAAATCACTTGACACGAAGTTAGTAACAACTCCTTTAATAGGTGTACAAAAAACACTCAAGAAACTCACATAAACATCATTCTTCTATCATAACAAACTAAAAAACAGCTTCCCCCCCAAAAAAAAAAAAAAAGTTGAAGCAGCAGCAGCGTTAGAAAAAAATTCCTTGCTTCAGTAGTGACTCTCCTGTTATTTAAAATTTGCTTTTTCTCTCACTTGACACTCTGCTGAGGATGACTTCAGTTGGGGTCGAAATGTACCGTCAATTCTTATGTGTATATATATATATATATATATATATATATATATATATATATATATATATATATATATATATATATATATATATATAGTTTGCAATAGCGTGTGCTTTATGTATCGGTAAATTAATTCTCTGTTGCATTCTTGATATTTACATTTACGCTTGTATAAATTTGATAATTAACCCGTAAGATGTAATTGTTGGTCGACTGCACTTCAAACATGTAATTAAAAAGTGATGACATTGATGAGAGCGTCTCTACCCCTCCCTCTCTCCTCTCTCTCTCTCTCTCTCTCTCTCTCTCTCTCTCTCTCTCTCTCTCTCTCTCTCTCTCTCTCTCTCTCTCAAGTTTACAGCTCTATAAATTGGGGATTTTATTTGGGATGCATTGTGTACTCTCGTGAAATGCGACGCTAGAACAACAGTAAAGAGTGAAGCACATTTATAGCGGTGTGGGGCGAGCAGTCACTTGCTTCACTGGTTCTCTCTCAGCCTCACTTCACGCATGTAAAGCCAGGACAGCGCATGTAAAGCCAGGACAGCGCATGTAAAGCCAGGACAGCGCATGAAAACCCAGGACAGCGCATGAAAACCCAGTACAGCGCATGAAAACCCTGGACAACCATTGGAAACTCGCAACTACGTACAGGACAGCCCATGACAACTCAGGACAATTTAGGACAACCATGTGCAGCCCAGTAAAGTACGAGTTTCGGGCGTGAGAGCTTTACCTCTCGCAGTAGCCTCGCTGCCACACAGCTTTGGACACACCCTAAGATAAAATGCAGACATAATATACACAGCGTTTACGAAAGCCTTTAAAAACGAGTGATCAATGTGCATCACCATTAAAGGTGCAGAGTTGATTCTTCAATTATCTAAGTTACAGCTACGAGGTGTTCTATACAACTACGAGGCGTTCTATACAACTACGAGGTGCTCTATACAACTACGAAGTGTTCTATGCAACTACTAGGTGTTCTATACAACTACGAGGCGTTATATACAACTACGAGGTGTTCTATACATCTACGAGGCGTTCTATACAACTACGAGACGTTCTATACAACTACGAGGTGCTCTATACAACTACGAGGTGTTCTATACAACTACGAGGTGTTCTATACAACTACGACGCGTTCTATACAACTACGAGGCTTTCTATACAACTACGAGGTGCTTTATACAACTACGAGGTGTTCTATACAACTACGAGGTGTTCGGAAAGCGATCAATGGCGAATGAGTGTTTATTAGTAAAATACAAAAAATCGTGAATGTGATGGCCATTACAGTTTTTCACATAAGTGTTCACGATGAACAATTGTTTGAATGTGTATTTTGATATGCCTTCTACTGTAAGCTGAATGTTGACCTGTAACTCTTTCTGTGTATGAAACCGATTTGAATAAAGTATTCGTTTGAAAACCATGTAAAAGAATGTATTAATATTGGTAGAATTACCGACAGTATGTTAAGTAAAAGGACACAAATGCAACTAATGTAACATTTTACTGAGGCAACGTTTCGCTCTTCAGGAGCTTTGTCAAGCCGACACGTTGCCACAATAAAATGTCACATTAGTTGCATTTGTGTCCTTTTACTTAACATATAAAAGAAGAAGCTAATAAGGGAAAAGTCAAGCTGCAGGAAGAGAGGAAGAGAGGAAAAGTGAGAATGGCCGAGGTCAGATCACTTAACGTGTGTTTTGAGAAAGGCTTCAACAGAAATAAAAACAGGGACTATAATTAATGTTGGTAATATTGTATATAAATCCTGTAACTTGAACATTATCACTCTTACACTTTATGATCACTGAAACTGAAAAAAAATAATGAGTTACAATAATATATGTATTCTCCATGGGTTGAGATTTTTGAAGACCCAGAAGAATGTGAATGGGAGTGACGTCCATCGAGGGCACAATTTTTTTTTTAATATTATATGTGAAACTTTATAACAAGGAGCTGTTGAGGCTCTATTCGGAATAGGAACTATTCTCTCGGAAATAGACTATTCGTTACAGCAGTAAATCTTCAAGCTTTCGTAAACCAGGTCTTCCAGACGAACACACAAAGTTTTATGATGTCCAACGAAGAACAATTTCAGATGTTTTGCTATGAAGTTAGTTATGAAAGAAAAACTGAAAACGAGCACGAAAAATAATCAGATCACTAAATAGAGGAACAAAAAAAACAGAACAAAGAAAAAGATGTTGACATTCAGTGTAGTACAAAGACAGGGAAAGTACAGCAAGAGTGTTTTGTTGTCTTGAGCTTTGCAAGTCTTGTCTTGCAGAAGCTCACTTTGTCAATGAAACATTGCAAAGGAACAAAATAATGTTACCATCACATCTGCAACAGCAATGATTCTTAAGAAGCTGTATAACAAGATATGTTAAGTATAAGAACACAAGCCAAGGAAGCTCATTCGTTACACATGGGCCAATTTACCTTGCATATTGACGATAGTCTTAGAAATAATGAAGAGACATCAAGCCTATAATTATAATATGTAAGGCACTTTTATCCTCTATTTTGGAATACAGCTGTAAACTCAACAGCCGCTGTGAAGGCAGGTGAAACCGCACACCTGGAGAATATGCGGAATATTTCAACCTCCTGTATAAATCACGTCAAAATGCCTAGTCACTTCAATCGTACTCTTTGAAATGCAGGAGAGAAAGATATACCATTAAGCATACCTTGGACGTACTGGACGTTCTAGATCTCCACATTGAAACTATCGCGCACGAGAATGCTAGACATAACGCATAGACGACTTGAGAATTATTTCTTCCTTAGAGCGAAACATTGCCACAACAATGACAAAGCCCTATAAAATCCGGATTTGTCTACAGAAAGTTTAAAAAGTAATGATAGCTCATTGAGTCTGTAGGGAACGAATGGATTTGTCAGTTAAAATCAGAGTAGGGGGAGTTAGTAGATGGGGAGCTGGAGGTATTGGATAGATGGCGGGAATATTTTGAGGAACTTTTAAATGTCGATGAAGAAAGGGAGGCGGTAATTTCATGCACTGGTCAGGGAGGTACAACATCGTTTAGGAGTGAAGAAGAGCAGGATGTGAGTGTGGGGGAGGTGCGTGAGGCATTACGTAGAATGAAAGGGAAGCAGGAACTGACGGGATCATGAGAGAAATGTTAAAAGCAGGGAGAGATATTGTGTTGGAGTGGTTGGTATTTTTGTTTCATAAATGTCTGAAAGAGGGATACGTACCTAAGGATTGGCAGAGAGCATGTATAGTTCCTTTATATAAAGGGAAGGGTGACAAAAGAGAGTGTAAAAATTATAGGAGAATAAGTTTACTGAGTATACCAGGTAAAGTGTACGGTAGGGTTATTATTTAAAGAATTAGAGGTAAGACAGAGAGTAGGATCGCAGATGAGCAAGGAGGTTTTAGAGTGGGTAGGGGATGTGTAGATCAAATGTTTACACTGAAGCGTATATGCGAACAGTATTTAGATAAAGGTAGGGAAGTTTTCATTGCATTTATGGATTTAGAAAAAAACATATGATAGAGTGGATAGGGGAGTAATGTGGCAGATGTTGCAAGTGTATGGAATAGGTAGTAAGTTACTGAATGCTGTAAAGAGTTTTTATGAGGATAGTGAGGCTCAGGTTAGGGTGTGTAGGAGAGAGGGAGATTACTTCAAGGTAAAAGTAGGTTTTAGATAGGGATGTGTGATGTCACCATGGTTGTTTAATATATTTATAGATGGGGTTGTAAAAGAAGTAAATGTTAGGGTGTTGGGATTAAATTATGGGGAATCAAGTACAAAATGGAAGTTGACACAGTTATTTTTTACTGATGATACTGTGCTTATGGGAGATTCTAAAGAAAAGTTGCAAAGGTTAGTGGACGAGTTTGGGATGGTGTGTAAAGGTAGAAAGTTGAAAGTGAACATAGATAAGAGTAAGGTGATGAGGGTATCAAACGATTTAGATAAAGAAAAATTGGATATCACATTGAAGAGAGGGAGTATGGAAGAAGTGAATGTTTTCAGATATTTGGGAGTTGACTTGTCAGCGGATGGGTTTATGAAGGATGAGGTTAACCATAGAATTGATGAAGGAAAAAAGGTGAGTGGTACGTTGAGGTATCTGTGGAGACAAAAAAACGTTATCTATGGAGGCAAAGAAGGGAATGTATGAAAGTATAGTGGTACAGACAATCTTATATGAGTGTGAAGAATGGGTTGCAAATGCTGCAGCGATGAGGCGGCTGGAGGCAGTGGAGATGTCCTGTCTAAGGGCAATGTGTGGTGTAAATATTATGCAGAGAATTCGGAGTGTGGAAATTAGGAGGAGGTGTTGAGTTACTAAAAGTATTAGTCAGAGGGCTGAAGAGGGGTTGTTGAGGTGGTTTGGTCATTTAGAGAGGAAGGATCAAAGTAGAATGACTTGGAGAGAGTATAAATCTGTAAGGGAAGGAAGGATGGGTAGGGGTCGTCCTCGAAAAGGTTGAAGGGTGGGGATAAAGGAGGTTTTGTGGGCGAGGGCCTTGGACTTCCAGCGAGCGTGTGTGAGCGTGTTAGGAGTGAATGGAGACGAATGGTTTTTGGGACCTGAAGAGCTGTTGGAGTGTGAGCAGGGTAATATTTAGTGAAGGTATTCAGGGAAACCGGTTATTATAGATTTAGCCGGACTTGAGTCCTGGAAATGGGAAGTACAATGCCTGCACTTTAAAGGAGGGGTCTGGGATAGTGACAGCTGGGAGGGACTTATTCTCAGCTGTCGTATCTGAGCGCCTCTGCAAAGACAGTGATTAT
The DNA here is from genome assembly GCA_009830355.1 of Cherax destructor. Classification (NCBI taxonomy): domain Eukaryota; kingdom Metazoa; phylum Arthropoda; class Malacostraca; order Decapoda; family Parastacidae; genus Cherax; species Cherax destructor. The sequence goes on from WNWK01003295.1 coordinate 27,837, forward strand.
GTATGAGTGTGGTGAAAGTGTTGAATGATGATGAAAGTATTTTCTTTTTGGGGATTTTCTTTCTTTTTAGGTCACCCTGCCTCGGTGGGAGACGGTCGACTTGTTGAAAAAAAAAGTATATATATGTGTGTGTGTGTGTGTGTGTGTGTGTGTGTGTGTGTGTGTCGAATAGGTAAAACTGGTCAATTAGCAAGAACTCATTTAAAATTAAGTCCTTTCTAAAATTTTGTCTTATACGTTTAAAGATATATTTTTTTTCATTTATATTAATGTAAATATTAATAATTTCCTACAAAAAGAACCTTAGAAAACTTACCTAACCTTATTATAACAAGCTCAATTTAATTTAGCCTTATCCAGCTAAATATATTCTAGATAAGTTTACAATAATTTAATAATAAACAAACAAAAAAAATATATCATTTTCGTTAGGTTCAGAATGTTTTTTGTAAAATTATTGCATACACAAATTTTCGCTTGCCTTATTCGGTAAGAAAAGCATTGTTATATACATATCAATGCACCGCGCAGAAACAGATCGCAGTCAGGAGGATTCGAACCCACTACAGGAAGATTGGCAAGGTTCTCACAGTCACGAATACCAAATCCACCACCACCACCTCCACCACTACCACCACAACCACCACCACCACAACAACAACAACCACCACCATCACCACCATTACCACCGCAACCACCACCACTACCACCACAATTACCACCACTACCACCACAACCACCACCACTACCACCACAACCACCACCACTACCACCGGTACTACCACCGGTATTACCCCTACTACCACCACTACTACCACCACTACTACCACCACCACTACAACCATTACTACCACCACTACCACCACTACTATCACCACCACTACTATAACCACCACTACTACAACCACCACTACTACCACCATTATTACTACCACCATTACTACTACCACCACTACTACCACCACTACTACCACCACTACTACCACCCCTACTACCACCACTACTACCACCACTACTACCACCACCACTAATATAACCACCACCACCACTATAACCACTACTACCACAACCACTATTAACACCACCACTACCACCATTACTACCACCACCACTACAACCACGACTACCATCACCACCATCCTCGTTATTTGCTACACTTGACGTCCTCATAAAATTTGAGGTTAAACTTGAAGTGGATTGTTATCGACAGATACAACACCGTGAGTGTCTGAGTCTCTCTCCCATAAACGTTCACATTCTCTCTTGTATAAGCGTTCTGAGTGTCTCCTCCATAAACGTTCTGATTCCTTCTCTTACAAACATTCTGTCTTTTCCACAAATGTCCTGAGTGTCTTCCTTAGACGTTCTGAGTGGCTCTCCCATCAGGGTTCAGAGTTTCTCTCCCATAAGAGTTCTGAGTGTCTCATAAAAGTTCGGATTGTCTCATAAACCCTCAGAGTATCTTCTTAACGTTCAGAGGTTCTCATAAAGGTTCAGTCTCATAAACGTTTATGAGTGTGTCGTAAAGGTTCAGAATTTCTCATGAACGTTCTCTGTGTCTCAGTAACGTTCAGTGTCTTATAAATGCTCAGTGTTTCATAAACTTTCAGACAGTTTCGTAAACGTTCATATTGCTTTATGAACGTTCAGATTGCCTCATAAAACGTTCAGACCGCCTCATTAAACGTTCGTAAACGTTTAATGGAGACAGTCTCACAAGAAGGTTGGGTGAACAGTATACGTTTAACGTAAGCAAATTTAGGGCGTCATTCAACGAGGCGCCTGACGTCTCGGAGACGAGGCTATAATTTACTGACGGAGGATCGAGCCCTCATCAGTGATGGCGTTGAACAGCCCACTCGGGTCTGCAGGACAATATTGTTTTAATATGACCAGGTGTTGTGTTGATCCAACTAATCAGAGCTGATCTCCTTCCCTTGGATCAAACCCATAATGGTTCTGGAATATAATGGTATTACTAGCCAATCGGTGGGGAAATCTTAAGTTTTATCATAATTTGATAATTTCTTAATATATCGTTTCTAACTGATAACGTTCGTATGATATAAAGTTTTTATTATGTAATGTTTGCATTACATAACTTTTTTCACAATGTAACGTTTGCATAATAAAGTTTTCATAATGTAACGTTTCCATAAAAAAAAAATTCACATGCCAAGTCTTACTAGGTACATGTTGTTTGTAGGATTGATGGCTCAGTGGTTAGAGCGTCGTGAATTTTGACTTGCTTCCCACGAGGCGAGCTAAAAATAACACGGGATCGATCCCCGGCCAGCCTCAGTTTGTTAATTGCTTAAAAACCACTTAAGGCGATTTTGTCTTAAACAGCATCGCTCTTCTTTCCGAATAAGGCAAGCGAAAATTCGCAAAAAAATAATTCTGAATACAACGAAAAAACAAAATTCATTGTCTTTGTTTAATATTAAATTACTGTAAACTTTTCTAAAATATATTTAGCTGCATTAGGCTAAATTAAATTCACTTATTATAATAAGGTTAGGTAAGTTTTCTAAGATTTATTTGGTACAAATTTATTAATTTTTACTTTGACATAAATTTAAAAAAATGTCTTTAAACGTATAAGAGAAAATTTTAGAAAGGACTTAATTTTAAATGAGTTCTTGCTGATTGACCAGTTTTATCTATTCAGCACGACATATATATATATGTAAGACAACCACTATAATGTGAGTAGTCACGAAAGCGCTTGGAATTCTTCTATTTTTTCATAGTGGTTGTCTTGCATATTTTGATATCACCTGTTTACTGTGATCTTTTGCATATATATATATATATATATATATATATATATATATATATATATATATATATATATATATATATATATATATATATATATATATATATATATATATATATATATATATATATATATGCAATAATCGTAACAAGCTATACAAGATACAAAACAAGGGAAGAGTTAAATGATAGCTCTAGGCCTTTCGTGTTGCAATTAACACATCATCAGAAGCTGATATATATATATATATATATATATATATATATATATATATATATATATATATATATATATATATATATATATATATATATATATATATATATATATATAGTCGTGCCGAATTGATAAAACTGGTCACTTATCAAGAACTTATTTTAATTAAGTCCTTTCTAAAATTTTCTCTTATACGTTTAAATATATATATTTTTAAATTTATGTCAATATAAAAATTAATAATTTTGTACCAAAAGAACCTTAGAAAACTTACCTAACCTTATTATAACGAGCGCAATTTAATTTAGCCTAATCCAGCTAAATATGAAATATATAATCCATCTAAATATGAAATATATATATTCTCGTTAGGTTCAAAATTATTTTTTGCGAAATTATTGCATACACAAATTTTCTCTTGCCTTATTCGGCACGAAGAGCGTTGCTATTTAAGCCAAAATCGCAAGTTTTACCTATTAGGCACGATATATATATATATATATATATATATATATATATATATATATATATATATATATATATATATATATATATATATATATATATATATATATATATATATGTATTCAGATATTTGGGAGTGGAAGTGTCAGCAGATGGATCTATGAAAGATGAGGTGAATCATAGAATTGACGAGGGAAAAAAGGTAAGTGGTACACTGAGGAGTTTGTGGAGACAAAGAACTTGATCCATGAAAGCAAAGAGGGGAATGTATGAGAGTATAGTTATATCAACGCTCTTATATTCGTGTGAAGCATGGGTGGTGAATGTTGCAACAAGGAGAAGGCTGGAGGCAGTGGAGATGTCATGTCCGTGGGCAATGTGTTGTATAAATATAATGTAGAGAATCCGTAGTTTAGAGATTAGGAGGAGGTGCGGGCGGGATTATCAAAATTATTATCCAGAGGGCTGAGGAGGGGTTATTGAGGTGGTTCGGACATGTAGAAAGAGTGGAACGAAATAAAATGACTTCGAGAGTGTATAAATCTGTAGTAGAGGGAAAGCGGGGTAGGGGTCGGCCTAGGAAAGGTTGGAGGTAGAGGGTAAAGGAGGTTTTGTGTGCTAGGGACTTGGACTTCCAGCAAGCGTGCTTGAGCGTATTAGATAGGAGCAAATGGAGACCACCAGCCAGTCCCGTGGTATGGGAGTGACCACTTACCTTCGGCTAGGCGCTCATACTTATCTGGAATCTGGCCGAGTGGAGAAGGTACTACGTACTTTGATGCAGAGTGTGTAGGTTCGAATCCTTCTGAGAGATAATGTTTGTAAATAATTTCGCATTCTACTATTTTAAGGTCACTGATAAGTATCTGGTAGAGGATGCTAATGAAGATAGCTCTTAGACTAATGATGGCACTCGCTGGTGAGCAGTAAATGTATTTTAACTCCACTTAGCAGAGTACAGTCATCAAAGTAGTTGACACCGACCATCCAGGTCCACTTCTTCAACTCAGACCGACTGGAATGTTTGCTTGATGTGCCATGAAGACAAAGCAGAACCATGAACATTTCCGTCACAGACCAAGTGCACAAACAGACTTTTAACACATTCAATCAGCTTGGACAACACCCATTTTTTTTATTCCCTTTGAGCACTAAATCCTTATGGATCATACAGGACCTGTGAAATGAGATTAAATCAGATTTGAGCGCATATGGGTATTTTTTTGTCCAGACACTGACAATATATACACTGTGAGCAGCTCTTAGCTATTTTGATTGTCTGATAAGCTTCGTTCCTGGAAAATCGCCATTACTCAACGCAGTAGAAGTAAGAATAGCGTCACCAGCAGCACCGTAGCAGCAACACAGTTGCAGAAGCACAAGCACAGCAGAAGAGTCAGCGGCAGAAGTAGGAAAGGAGGAATAGTTGACTAAACAGCATTAACAGTGAACATAGCTTATCAACACTCCCTCCCATCCTCCCTCCCTCTCTCCCTCCTTCCTCGTCTTACCTCCTTCCTGTCCATCCTCCTTCATTCCTCTCTCTTCTAACAGTGCTCCGGGGAGTATGGCCGCCAGGAAGAACACTTACTGAAACACGAGAGCGACGTTGTTGACTCCAACTACTCTGCGGACCAGCATATCTTAACATAAACACTGACTACCTTGTTTGTTAGTCTTATGATGATTTCTGTGTTCACAATATTGTTAAAACGTTGAAATAGGGGCGTTACAAATTATCGGAATGCAAAGTGTCGAATAGTAGTGTAATGCAATACTGATTAAAGTGCCACTCGCCACTTAGTGACAAAAACAACTCCCTGAAAACTTAAAGTTGTCTGCCCACTTACCTTTTCTTAACTCTCTCTTCCTGTCTACCCACAACTTTTTCATTGCTCCAGCCTACCCTAATCTTTCTCGCCATCCATCATATTTAAAATAAACAAGCTTAAGACATAGACATAGCAAAGCAAGACTTCATTGGATAGTGTTTCTCTCAAGGTGAGCTTTTTCAGGTCATACAAAGAGCCTAACCAACCGCTCACATATCCCCCATCTGGTGAGGAAAATTGGATACTTAGATGCAGTCACTATGTCAGGTTCCGGAGTCAGGTTCCGGAGTCAGGTGAGGGAAGGGAGAGTAGAGATGTGAATGAGTCCTACTATGAGTTTGTGATGCTAAACTTACCCTGATTCTCCTTTATGGTGCTATATATATATTAATGACCGCTACTTCCAGGCAGCTTCTCGTTGTGTCTCTGCGTTTAATGATGAATTTAGCGTCATTCCAAGCCATGAAGTATATATGTGGATGACATATGCGTTGTTGCTGTTGTTGTGCTTTCTGCATGCATACATGTGTTCAAGAATTCTTGTGTTGAGATCATGTGCTGATCCATCCACATAGCATCATCACATTCTATGCATGGGGCTGTGCAGACCCCAGCTTTGATGTCAGTGTGGTTAATTAAAGAGTGACAACGTAGTCGTCCAAACACCAAGATTATTCATTCTGGAAAACTTGGATCATAGTTTAAATAGTAGAACCATCTGTACAGTTAACCTCGAGGAAGAGCAGACTTCATTCTCTTCCTGGACGTCATGTTATTCATACACGAAAATTAGCTAAGAATCACAGTGTACTGACAAAGACTACCTGATTCACTTCTCGCCCCACAAGAAAATCAAACGTAAGAGTACTTGTTGAAGTATGAGGCAGTTAAAAGCGCTTAAAAAAGACGCAACGTTTATTCACTAGAGTTTTTTTCAAGTGCTTGATAAAACGATGTAAATGTGAAAAGCCATGTTACAAAAGGCCTTGTTTTTGTTATATGAGTAGTTTTTCAAGCACAATTGTTGCTATTGGCTTCTTAAAACGTGTAGAGAATATGCACAGACGAATTCCTTGAAGAGGAATGTCCCCTTATCGCTGATAGTTTCTCTACAATAAAATTCCCCACAATTTCGTCAAGAACTGCAGACGGAGAAGTCAAGATGCACTTGGAAACCTGAGAGAACATCGTTATTGGTCGGCTACTATTGTCAGAGTAACACTTAATAATGAAAACTGATATATATTTTGCTGTGCTGAAGTATACAGTTTGTTATCAATAATACTGATATCAAAGCTGGATACGAAAACTGCTATTTGGGAAAAAAAGTCCTGCAGCATCAACACTAGAAAATTTATGTCTGATGTAAGAAAAATCACGTCAAGAATGCACCACTCTCTTAGTAGACACTCCATGACGTGGAATGACTCAAATTTCATCATTAAAGAGAAAGAGACAACGAGGAGAAGATGTCTGGAAGCCGCACTCATTCGAATATTCAGCACCATAGAACAGAACAGGGTGAATTCAGCATCTCAAAACATTTACCACACTCATCCTACGTGGACAGACACCAAAAAGTGACCTGATGGTATTCCCACTCGTGTCATCACCCCCTCGCCTGACCCAGGTACCTGACCTAGCGACGCCCTGCTCCTACCCTTGTAGGAGTTTCTCAGTGACTGGGAAAAAAAAAACATAGCTTTGAACAGAACATTGTCTAAATATTTGTTTATTTATTCTATTAAAATATAAAAATAATAATAATATAACTATCTTTGTTTCACCCTTACAGACGTGCAGTAATGACTAATATTGGTACTAACAGATCTAGAAATAGCAGTACAGTAGTAGGATAGTATAAGTAGTAGTTGCAGAGGAATCAATGGTAAGAGTGTAATAATTATTATATTATTACAGCTATAGTAATTATTCGTTCTATTACTAAATATATTATTATTATTAGTCATAGGAGTAGCAACTGTAGAAGAAATAGTAACAGTAGAAGTAGTAATATTTGTAGTAGTTATTATTGAGAGTGTTAGTAAATGGTGTTGTTAATGACATAATAACACCAGCAATAATAACAACACAGTAATAGAGAGAACAAAGAAATTGTTACTTTACTGCAGTTGCATTATTATCAGTAACAAGTTCGTTAATTAGGGCGAGAGAGGTGTTTAATTAAAGCTGGTTTTCACCCTTGTTGACTTATGACACTAGTAACACTAAACTTGATATAACGACCCACTTTAGAGTTGGAATATGACGACCCTGGCACTTTATGGCACTTTATGGCAGTAAGCAGCGTATGCTGAGAAGACACTGCCTTAATTACCACCACTACCACCACTACAACCAAAACTACCATTATAACAACTACAACTGCTGTAGCCACCATTATTACATATTCGTCATCACTACCATCACCACTACCTCTATAAAAACCTACAACCACGACTACAACTATCACTGCAACTACAACTGCTATTTATCACCACAACAACTGCTACCACTCATAAACCTCTAACACCCCTCTGCCACCACTGCAGTCACAATTACTACGACCACCAAAAGGACAGCTACCACCACAGTCATTACTACCACTATCACCACCATTACATCCTCAACTATAACCAAAATAAAAAAAACAACACAACTACCTCTGTAGCAACGACTGCCACTATCATCCCAGTCACAACGACCATTGTAACCACAACTACGACCAACACAACCGTAACTATTACCACAATTATAACAACCTCCCTTCTACCACAGCGGCAGCTAACATCACAACCACCTCAACTCAAAATACCTCCGCCACAACCATAACTACCATAACTACCACCACTACAACCACAACTACCAGCAACCTCCGCCGTCACTGGCTGAGAATTGTCGTTGCAAACTATATTCTATTACGGAGATAAATCATGTCTGAGTCCTCGACTCCACAGCTGAAGTAACCCAGTTATATTCATGCCATTATTCGCTGTTACATTGTTACACGCTGTTACAGCGTAACTCGCTGTTACAGCGTAACTCGCTGTTACAGCGTAACTCGCTGTTACAGCGTAACTCGCTGTTACAGCGTAACTCGCTGTTACAGCGTAACTCGCTGTTACAGCGTAACTCGCTGTTACAGCGTAACTTGTTGTTACAGCGTAACTCGCTGTTACAGCGTAACTTGCTGTTACAGTGTTGCACGCTGTTACAGTGTTACACGCTGTTACAGTGTTAAATGCTGTTGCAGTGTTGCTCGCTGTTACAGTGTTACTCACTGTTATAGTGTTACACGCTGTCACAGTGTACAAGCTGTTACAGTATTACACTCTGTTACAGCGTTACTCGCTGTTACAGCGGTACACGCTGTTACAGGGTTAACACTGTTACAAGGTTAACACCGCTACAATGTTACACGCTGTTATAGCAGTACTCGCTGTTACAGTGTTACACACTGGCGTGTGGATAGAATAATGTGTACTCTGATGCCGAGCTTGCAGGTTCGAATCCTGCCGTGGACTGAGAACTAATGTTTGCAAATAATTTATATATATATATATATATATATATATATATATATATATATATATATATATATATATATATATATATGTGTGTGTGTGTGTGTGTACTCACCTATATGTGGTTGCATGGGTCGAATCATAGCTTCTGGCCTCGTGTGTGGGTGTGTCTGTGTCTGTGAGTAAATCGGGTGAATCTATTTTTCAACCCTTTAGAGTTTTCTTCCATCTGGTTCATTCCACTTAATTACTACTCTTACCTTAAGGAACTATTTCATTATTTTCCTGAGGTCATTTGGGTGTGTAATTTCACCCATGCCCCCTCATGCCTGTTGCATCCCTGATAAGGACCTCATCCTTGTCCACCTTGTTTATGCCCCATAGTATTTTATTTGTCGTGATCATATCCCTTCTGGTTCTTCGCTTCTACAGTGAAACAAGATCCAGGTCTTATTTACCCCCAGCTCGTGCAGCTGTCTTGATGCACACCTGTGCACTCTCTCAACCTTCACTTTCTCTTGTTCTACACGTGGATTCCACACCTGCAATGAACCTTCAAGAATAAGTGGCATCTGTAATATATACAGTGTTTTGAGCAAGTCTTCCACTTAGTGTCTGAAAGCAAAGCCACTCTCATGTTTGCAAGTTAGTATATGCTATTAATGTTATTCAGTATATATATATATATATATATATATATATATATATATGCAAAAAGATCACAGTAAACAGGTGATATCAAAATATGCAAGAAAACCACTATGAAAAAATAGTTCCTTGATAATGTGAGTAGTCACGAAAGCGCTTGGAATTCTTCTATTTTTTCATAGTGGTTTTCTTGCATATATATATATATATATATATATATATATATATATATATATATATATATATATATATATATATATATATATATATATATATATCGTGCCGATTAGGTAAAACTGGTCAATTAGCAAGAACTCATCTAAAATTAAGTCCTTTCTAAAATTTTCTCTTATACGTTTAAAGATATATTTTTTTCATTTATGTTAATGTAAAAATTTATAATTTTGTACCAAGAGAAACTTTGAAAACCTACCTAACCTTAAATAACAAAAAAGGCACAATACCGTGACTGGAACAATACACACACAACCCGCACATATAAAAAGAGAGGAGCTTACGACGACGTTTCGGTCCGACTTGGACCATTTACAAAGTCACACTAACACACAGAACAAGGGGAAGGGGTATATATAGGCAGGCAGACAGGGGGAGGCCACACAAGAGAGTGGGGTAATAATGGAGGTAGTAGTAGAAGTGATAGAAGTAGTAGTGGAGACAGTCATAGTCTAGGAAAGGAGCACTGCAATGAAGCTGGCGACCCGCGTGGGTAGGACAAGAACACAGAGAGGAAAAGGCGAATAAAATAAAGAAGGACAAAATTAAGGCAAAAGAAAAGAAAAGAAAACCCATAGGAGAAAAAGGAGAAGGGGAAGAGATGAAAGGGGAAGGATTCAGGTTAAGTCACGGGTGTTCTGAAGTTTTGAGCATTTAACAATGTAATGGGAGAGGAAAGCATCAACAGAGACAAAGTCAGGGCTAAGATTCATACAGGGAAAGTTGTGTATAAGGGAGGATTCAACCAGACGGCGACTATGGAAGTTAGACGTCGTCGTAAGCTCCTCTCTTTTTATATGTGCGGGTTGTGTGTGTATATATACTACCTAACCTTATTACAACAAGCGCAATTTAATTTAGCCTAACCCAACTAAATATATTTTAGATACGTTAACATTAATTTAATAATAAACAAACACAATGAAATATATTTTTTTCGATAGGTTCAGAATGATTTTTGCGAAATTATTGCATACACAAATTTTCGCTTGTCTTATATGGCAGAAGAGCGTTGCTATTTAAGCCAAAATCGCAAGTTTTACCTAATCGGCACGACATATATATATATATATATATATATATATATGTCGTGCCGATTAGGTAAACTTGCGATTTTGGCTAAATAGCAACGCTCTTCTTGCCATGTAAGACAAGTGAAAATTTTGTATGCAATAATTTCGCAAACATTCTGAACCAACGAAAAATATATTTCATTGTGTTTGTTTATTATTAAATTAATGTTAACATATCTAAAATATATTTAGTTGGTTAGGCTAAATTAAATTGCGCTTGTTGTAATAAGGTTAGGTAGGTTTTCAAAGTTTCTCTTGGTACAAAATTATAAATTCTTACATAAACATAAATGAAAAAATATATCTTTAAACGTATAAGAGAAAATTTTAGAAAGGACTTAATTTTAGATGAGTTCTTGCTAATTGACCAGTTTTACCTAATCGGCACGACATATATATATATATATATATATATATATATATATATATATATATATATATATATATATATATATATATATATGCAAGGCTAGCCACAGGGGATGGAAATCTTTAGCTCAAGTACTTTCACACTTCTCAGTGTGTCATCAGGAGCTATGCAATGTTGCAAGAGAGCAACTAAAGCAGGGGGAGTGTTCTCAGAGTAGCGTAGTGCGGGTGTGTCACCGGCCGCACCTTCTCCCAGAATGTGGTCAACGGTCGGTGCCAACCCTGCACCACCACCATCCCCCTATTTCCCATATGGGGTAGGAGGGTTTCTGAGATGTCAAGTATGAAATTAGAAGATATAATAGCCAGTTCCAAGCTTTTTCTAGCCCCTTATGATAGGTCTTGTGATTTGAGAAAATACTTTTCTCATTGGCTACTATATATATGGATTGCTATTATTCTGTGTAACCTTTTTAATTAATAAAATAAAGAAGTAGAATGTGTTCTTTGTCCGTTTAAATGTCCTCCTCTGGGGTACTCGAATGTTCTCAGGGGTACTCAGGGGTACTCTTCCTAATTATTGTCTACTACTCTTCTCAGTGTGGGTTAATATGTCTTACTTGGGAATCTTCTATAACATTCCGATAATATTTCTATGATCCAAATTTCTACTAATACCCTTTAACCTCTACCTATGTTATCCCGTAATCTTGTGTGCCTGTCACTGTATGGTACAGTAACAGCTAAACGCGTTATATAACCATTCACAACTGACGTAGCATGAAGTTTTGATGCGTAGACACCGGTCGGGCGTCAAGAATCCATCATGAAACCATCTGGCATGATGAGCAATCCTGTGATTTTGTATAGCATTGTTGTTTAAGATTGTGTACAATAGACTCTACTAAATAGTTATCGAGCTTGTATAACCCATAATTTGAGTTATATACTGTATTCCTTTCATGTTTCAAGAGAGAAGATTCAATTATGTTTCTTTCCATGACAGAACTGTTTGGTACTATAATCTGGGCAGCATCCCACCCCGGTGGGGGATTACAGGAACTAACGTGGTTAAAGATAGCATTCGACTCCTGCCCAGTCCTGACTAAGTATTTATGTTGGGTTATTCTGGTTTCCAGAAATTTACCTGTTTGACCAATATATGAGAGAGGACACTGAGTACATGGGACCTTGTAAACCTCACCAACTTTGTTGGAGGGTGTGTTGGAGGGTGTGTTTTTAATCAGCCTTTGTTTCACAGTCCCTGTGTTTTTGAAAGCAAGTCTATATTGATCTTTTTTAATGCCTCAAGTAGGCAAACCAGATTCTAATTGTATGGTAAAACTAGTACATTTTTCCTGGCCATCACTTCCTTAGGTTCAGTCCTGTAGAAAGTCTTTCTTGCTGACATTACTGCCTTCTCGACAACATCCCTGGGATATCTCAGTTTTGTGGCTATGTTGAATATCTTGCTGATTTTGTCCTCTAAGTACTCTGGACTGCAGATGCACAAGGCTCTCAAGAACATTGTGAGGGACACACTCCTTTTTACCATGGTGTCGTGGTTGGAATAGTACTGAATGTATGACGACACATTGGTGGACTTGCTGTAAACTGTGAATTTTAATTTTTTATCTCACGATGGATTAAAACATCTAGGAACGGCAAAGTGTTGTTTATTTCATGTTCTGTTGTGAACTTAATGGAAGGTACTTGACCACTGAGTCTGGGTAGGAACTCATCAATGTTGTGATCTTTAGACCAAAGGCAAAGAACATTATCTACGTATCTGAACCAACTAGCTTTATCTGGGAGAATGTCTTTAAGAAGTCTTGTCTCATAGAATTTCATATACAAGTTGCTGAGTAAGGGGCTAGGGGGATTTCCCATTGCAATGCCCTGTTTTTGAGCGTAGTATTTCCCTTCAAACACAAACTTGCAATCAGTAACACAAAGTTTTATCAATTCAATTATTATTTTCGTGGGATAAGGCATGGGAAAGTTTTCTAGTTCCTCTTCAAGGGTAAAGTCAAGAGGGACATTTAATTTCTGGAGCCTTTCAGTGAGGTCAACATTATTTTTAATATGTGCGTCTGAAATTTTACCGACCATGAGAGTTAGAAGTTTAATCAGCCATTATATGCTGCTAAGCCTACTGAACTAATAATAGGACGGGCTGGGTATCCTGGCTTATAAGTCTTGATTACTCCATATAGATATGGTAGAGTTGCTGACCTAGCCGACATATTTATTTAATTCATCATTCCTCTTCAATAACGTTTTAAGGTGTCTATTGAAATGGCTGTTGACCTGGTCAGTGGGGTACATGCAAAAGTATGGTATATGGAACATTACTCCAGCCAGTGCTACCCAACTGCCCATTAAGATTCACAAAGAGCTCAATAATGATCGGACTCTGCGCCTCTCAAAAGGTGATAAATCTAACGTAGTTGATATTTTTCAACAAAACTGAATATTTAGGGAAAATGAACTATTTATTGAGTGATAATGAAACATATGAACCGCTCATTAAAAACCCCACCGACCAGGTCAACAGCCGTTTCAATAAACACCTTAAAACGTTATTGAAGGGGAATGATGAATTAATTAAATATCTGTCGACTAGGTCAGCAACTCTACCATATTTTTATGGGGTAATGAAGACCCATAAGCCAGGGTACCCAGCCCGTCCTATTATAGGTTCAGTAGGCTCAGCAGCATATAACCTATCTAAATGGCTAGTTAAACTTCTAACTCGTTAAAAACAGTGGTCTGTAGTTCTAGGCTTCCTGTCATCTTTCTTGAATGTTTCTTTATCGTTCGTTATCTTCCAATTGTCTAGCGCCTCTCCAGTCATTAGTGGTTTTTAAAGATGCGAGTGAATGCCTTGCACACTACTATGGTTCCTTCTCCAAACATTCTTAGTGATAGCTCATGTAGTCTTGTTGCCGTTGTTGTATTTAGTTCCTCCAGAATTGCCTTTAGTTCTTCAGTTGCTTCATTGCTTGATAGTTCTACTTGATTTATCCCTTGATGCCGGAGAGGGCTATTCAATAGGTAGTTAGAGTTACGATCCACTTCCTTGGTTGAGATCTGATTATCGCCTTCTCCATGGGCAGTATATGATCCTTACGAGTTTACTGCTTGGTTATGAATGTAACAATAATAATAGTAATAATAGTAATAATAATAATAATAATATTGAATTCGATTTATTTTCTTATCCATCTCAGGTATTATCTGTTCCTCATGTGTAAAAACATTATAAAGTCTTATGTCGCACTCATCGTGTTCCTCTCAGTCATCTTCTATTAGTATGTCTCCTTTTCTCAGGGATATTTCTTGATCTATATTTTCCTTTTTCTTTTAATGTCTGTGGAGGAGCTTTGGTTCTGCCTTTGTCTTGGTTGCTATGTCCTTTCTAAGCTTTTGTTAAGTTACTTTCCGGTTGTAATAATGTTTTTGTTCTTCATCTGACTTCCCTGCTTTCTAAATTTAGGGTTCATCCCGTACCCTTGCCATGTTTTTGTGCCCCTTAGTTTTCTTTCCTTAAACTTTGTTTTGAACTATGGTTCTCCCAGTGATTTTTTTCTCATTTTTTCTCTCGGGCTGGTGCATACTTTTCAGTCACTTCCCTACACTTCAGATTGAACATTTGAAGCATTTCCTGGACATCACTCCGCTGAAATCCTCTCCCCATTGCGCTTGAGCCAGAAAAATTCCTCGTCCCATCGTAATCACCTTTCCTGCGAACATCAGTCTCTTCGATTCTCCAAAATAACCCTTTTTTCGACAGTGTCAGTTGCACCACCAGGAAGCTTCATGTAGACACACGGTGATCGTCTGCCCCGAGAGGCGTACCATTCTTTTTTTTTCTTCCTTCATTGGAAGTAAAAACAAGATCCAGCCTCGTTGGTTAGTCCTTTCATCTTACTCTCGTTGTTTCTTTGACGTGTTGCCTTAAGAAAATTTGGATTATAAAATGTAGCAGCTGGCTGACCTGTGTGTCTGGGTCCTGATGCGGCTCCTCTCCTCCCAGCTTAGTGGGGAAGACATGCAGAACAGCTGGAGACTTTGTATTGTTGTGATGTTTCACCTGCACGTTATCATTTGATAAAGCCTCATGTAGGTGAGCCGTTGAAAAGCCTAAAGGTCTCCTGTGGTTGTAAATATCTGGCCCCAGCACTCTCTCTCTCTCTCTCTCTCTCTCTCTCTCTCTCTCTCTCTCTCTCTCTTTCTCTCTTTCAGAGTCTAACTCCTCACAGCTTATATCCTCAGCTATCATTAGTTTGGCTCTTGCTACGTCAGTTTCCTATGCCATCTTATTAATGTGTGTGTGTGTGTGTATGAGTCACCTGCTTACGTGTATGCTCTATGTATCTCTGTCTCTCTCTCTCTGTCTCTGTCTCTGTCTGTCTGTCTCTCTCTCTCTCTCTCTCTCTCTCTCTCTCTCTCTCTCTCTCTCTCTCCCTTCCACCCTCCGTCCCTCGCGCCTTCCCTCCCTCCCTGACTAAATAAATACATAAACTACCATCACAGCAACATAAATTTCAGCACATTTAATACACGCTGAAATTTAACGCCGACTATCATATTTATAAAATATATATACCAACTGAAACATTAAATATATATATACCAACTGAAACATTAAATGAACACAAAAAAGACCATTTTGGACAGTATATGAAATATTTTTTTTGCACAGTTAAATGGCCCACGGGCATGAAGTAACTTTTATCCCAGTATGGCAAAATCGCAATGTTAAATATTAAAAATGGATATAGGGAGGCAAAGGAATGTTTATTAATAATAATAATAATAAAAATATTATGATTATTATTATTATTATTATTATTATTATTAATATTATTATTATTATTATTATTATTATTATTAATATTATTATTATTATTATTATTATTATTATTATTATTATTATTATTATTATTATTATCAGCACGTGTATGGTGCTAGAAAGTCTTCCTTACTGTCTTCACGTGTATTGTGTTAAGAATTCTCCCTTATTCTTTCTCCGTGTATGGTGCTAAGTCTTCTTTATTGTCTTCACGTGTATGGTGCTAAGAAGTCATCTTTATTGTCTTTCTCTGTATATTGCTAAGACGTTTTCTTTATTATCTCCCAGTTGATGGTTCTAAGAGGTCTTGACGATTGAGACACTTGTACAACACTTGGGTTATCTTTACTGTGAAAAGGTTTCGCCAGTCAGTGGCTTCATCAGTCCAATAACGAGAAGAATGGTAGAAGATTAGAAGGAATTGTAGGTAATCAGTCCCTCAGCCTGGAGATGATGGACTCAGTCCATCAATCTTGATGTGCTCGTGAAAGGGGCTTATTTACCACAGAAAGATGAGATGAAACAGTCAGAGGCAGTGTCACCATGGACTGAGGGACTGATTATCTCAAACTACTTCTGATCTTTCAATATTCTTCTCTGTATTGGACTGAGGAAGCCACTGGCTGGCGAAACGTTTCCTCAATAAAGATACCCAAATGTCACATTAGTGTCTTCATCAACTTGTCGATTCTCTGAATCATTTATGTAAGAAGTCTTCTTTTTAGTCTCCCAATGTATGGTTGTAAGAAGTCTTCCTTTTTGTCTCCTAGTGTATGGTTCTAAGAAGTCTTCTTTATTGTCTCCTAGTGTATGGTTTTAAGAAGTCTTCATTTTTATCTCCTAGTGTACGGTTCTAAGAAGTCGTCTTTATTGTCTCCCACTGTATGGTCCTAAGAAGTCTTTTTTTTATCGTCTCCAACTATATGCTTCCAAGAAGACTTCGTTTTTACCTCCTCGTGTGATCACAAGAGCTTGATATAGTGAAACGTGGCTAGGAATGTCCGTAGAGTGTTTGCTCACTAACATCAGTCCATCCGCGTCAAAATCCCTCTCCCATTTTTTCTTGTCACTTCTATCAGTGGAGTAACTACTGGGGAAGAGGGAGGGAAGCTAATGCATCCAAAACCAGACTTCCCAGATGCAAATATTTTTGTTACGTTTTGGTCAATTTAGAGATAATTTTCACTGTTATATTTACTAGTGACTACAACAGCGTGATCGTTTATGAAATTTCACATCCTTTGATTTTTTTTTTGTATAGCATTTTATGATTTTAAGCCCCTTTCCAGAGATTGCAATCCTGGCTTAAGCCCCTTCCCAGAGATTGCAATCATCGCTTAAACCCCTTCCCAGAGATTGCAATACTGGCTTAAGCCCCTTCGCAGAGATTGCAATCCTGCCTTAAGCCCCTTCATAGAGTTTGCAATCCTTCAGCTTCTTCCTACATATTATAATCCTAGCTTAAGCACTCTTTTCCCAGACTGAAATCCTGGCTTGAATCCTTTTCACCAGGTTGAAATCCAGGCTACGTGACTGACTCTTATACATAATTATATGTTGATTTCCTCTGTGATGATGGAATATCCTCATTAAAATTAAGTTTTTCTGTGGTGGTTATCGTGAGAGATAATAATGGAATGGAAAAACTTCCTCTACTGGAACGAAATCCTCGAAGCTGCTGTATCTGATGAACCTTTAATGGAATACATGACAGATTTCATCACCGTATAAAATAGGTCATGTGTTATGAAACGTGTAAATATAATTTTGAAGAGGGCAGCAGCACACTGCTGATGTTTCCTATATTGATGCATTGAATGTATGAAGCGGGTGGTTGCAAGTGCAAGAAAATAGATAGGTCAATTTCTTAAGGAAAAAAAAATTCATAAGAAAGAAATTTTGAACAAAAGTATAGAGGACTCCAATATTAGCAAACAGATTTGCTTAAAAGACGGCAACAGATATCCAAAGTTTGACCCAGACGACGACTGCTGTTACTGCTGCTGTTGTTGCTGTTGTTATTGTTGTTGTTTCGTTATTAGTATTGTTGCTCTTTTTGCTGCTGCTGCTGCTGCTGCTGCTGCTGATGATGATGATGATGATCATGATCATGATCATCATCATCATGATGAGGAGGAGGAGGAGTACCAGTACCTTGTGGTACCGGTCAGATAATTACCCTTACTAGTAAAGCCTCCACTGGCTATCTAGAACACTACCTAGTAATGCCCTAAGTTTTCTGATGGGGTGAAAAACAAACTAATAAAAGAAAGAAGAAAAAATTAAATTGCTGAAATGTAAATCTGAAAAAGTGATAGAAATAAAAATGAGCGAGTTTAGGAAGAAATGAGAATAGACTGAAACTATCGAGAATAAATAAATGATTTACTGGGATCTAGCAGAGAAATAAGATGTATCAGGAGAAGTAAGGTTAAGACTCTTTGTGGATAAAGCGCTGTGTACTGTGATGCCGAGTTTCCAGGTCTGAATCCTGTTGTGGACTGACAGATTATGTTTGTAAATAATTTCTCCCGTTTGCGAATTATTATGTATATATATATATATATATATATATATATATATATATATATATATATATATATATATATATATATATATATATATATATGCAAAAGATCACAGTAATCAGGTGATATCAGAATATGCAAGACAACCACTATGAAAAATAGAGGAATTCCAAGCGCTTTCGTGACTACTCACATTATCAAGGAACTATAAAGGAAACATGACAAGAGGACTTATATAAGGGCAAGACTACACCTCACAGTCACATCACACTAACAAAGACAACACCTCACAGTAGCGTAACATCTCACGACTCTGTGAAGAGGAAAACAAGAAAGGAGGTGTAGTCTTTGTTAGTGTGATGTGACTGTGAGGTGTAGTCTTGCCCTATATAAGTCCTCTTGTCATGTTTCCTTTATAGTTCCTTGATAATGTAGTGTCACGAAAGCGCTTGAATTCCTCTATTTTTCATAGTGGTTGTCTCATAATATATATATATACGTATATATATATATATATATATATATATATATATATATATATATATATATATATATATATATATATATATATATATATATATATATTCACAAACACTAATTTCTGGCCGAAGGAGGAGACTCGAACCTACGAACCTTAAAACAAGGTACACAATGCTCTTACCGCCGTACCACACTGGACCAATACCTTATCGCCCAGCAAACGCTAGACGCTTTGATCCAAGTCAGCCAGCTTTCAGGCAGGTGATGTTAGCTATTTCATCTCATCCTCTGCATGCATCGACCGACGAGATATTTTTATATTGTCTATCGTTGGCTGGGCGCCAAGGTATTGGTCCAGTGTGGTACGGCCGTAAGAGCATTGCGTACCTTGTTTTAAGGTTCGTAGGTTCGAGTCTCTTTCAGCCAGAGACTAGTGTTTGTGAATATTTCTCCTGTTCTATTAATTCAAAATATTATATATATATATATATATATATATATATATATATATATATATATATATATATATATATATATATATATATATATATATATATATATATATATATATATATATATATATATATATATACATGCAATGCACTTAGGCTTCATCATGCTGAAAATTAAGCACCAATGTTTGGATCAAAGTTGCAGGCAAACTGGTACAGAGTGCTCACTTCTACATTATAATTGATGCCTCATCCTCGAGTTATAATTGCTAATATCAGCCTTGCAGATAAATGTGACTGAAAGACATTAACGCTTTCCGATATTTAATTAGGGAGGAATGAAGCACTTGGTGTGGATTGATAATCCTCAAAGAGGATTTGATGCTGTGTCGCCCCCAGAGTCAAGCTGCTGCCTCCCACTATATCGATGCTCGACTTTTTTATATTTTGGTGTTTATACAGGTGGTCTTCACAGGTGGTCTTCACAGGTGGTCTACAGATACTCAGCTTTGTATTGTCTGCTTTATTCTTTCGTTTTTTTTCTTTTTTTTTCTTTTCTTTTTTCATCCTCTATCGCCGTTTTATTTTTTTTCTAGTATTCTGTTTCTTTTGTTGATCGTCTAATTTTCTTCTTATTCTTCATAATAATTCTTCTTTGTTTTCGTCTTTTTCTTCTTCTTTTTTTCTTTTTCTTTTCTTCTTCTTCTTCTTCTTCTTCTTCTTCTTCTTATTATTATTATTATTATTATTATTATTATTATTATTATTATTATTATTATTATTTGTAGCATTGTAAATGTTACTCATTTTTAGTAATTATGATGGGCAAATGTTACAATATCGTGGCTGCAACAATTCACAACTAACCTACAGTATCGTGGCTACAACAGTTCACAACTAACCTACAATATCGTAGCTGCAACAATTCACAACTAACCTACAGTATCGTGGCTACAACAGTTCACAACTAACCTACAATATCGTGGCTACAACAGTTCACAACTAACCCACAATATCGTGGCTACAACAATTCACAACTAACCTACAGTATCGTGGCTACAACAGTTCACAACTAACCTACAATATCGTAGCTGCAACAATTCACAACTAACCTACAGTATCGTGGCTACAACAGTTCACAACTAACCTACAGTATCGTGGCTACAACAGTTCACAACTAACCTACAGTATCGTGGCTACAACAGTTCACAACTAACCTACAGTATCGTGGCTACAACAGTTCACAACTAACGTACAGTATCGTGGCTACAACAGTTCACAACTAACCCACAATATCGTGGCTGCAACAATTCACAACTAACCTACAATGTCGTGGCTGCAACAGTTCACAAATAACCCACAATATCGTGGCTGCAACAATTCACAACTAACCTACAATATCGTAGCTGCAACAATTCACAACTAATCCTCAGTACCGTAGCTGCAACACTTCACAACTAACCCACAATATCGTGGCTGCAACAATTCACAACTAACCTACAATATCGTAGCTGCAACAATTCACAACTAACCTACAGTATCGTGGCTACAACAGTTCACAACTAACCTACAGTATCGTGGCTACAACAGTTCACAACTAACCCACAATATCGTGGCTGCAACAATTCACAACTAACCTACAATGTCGTGGCTGCAACAGTTCACAAATAACCCACAATATCGTGGCTGCAACAATTCACAACTAACCTACAATATCGTAGCTGCAACAATTCACAACTAATCCTTAGTACCGGAGCTGCAACACTTCACAACTAACCCACAATATCGTGACTGCAACAATTCACAACTAACCTACAATATCGTAGCTGCAACAATTCACAACTAACCTACAGTATCGTGGCTACAACAGTTCACAACTAACCTACAATATCGTGGCTGCAACAATTCACAACTAACCTACAGTATCGTGGCTGCAACAGTTCACAACTAATCCTCAGTACCGTAGCTGCAACACTTCACAACTAACCCACAATATCGTGGCTGCAACAATTCACAACTAACCTACAGTATCGTGGCTACAACAGTTCACAACTAACCCACAATATCGTGGCTGCAACAATTCACAACTAACCTACAGTATCGTGGCTACAACAGTTCACAACTAATCCTCAGTACCGTAGCTGCAACACTTCACAACTAACCCACAATATCGTGGCTGCAACAATTCACAACTAACCTACAATATCGTAGCTGCAACAATTCACAACTAACCTACAGTATCGTGGCTACAACAGTTCACAACTAACCTACAGTATCGTGGCTACAACAGTTCACAACTAACCTACAATATCGTGGCTACAACAGTTCACAACTAACCCACAATATCGTGGCTGCAACAGTTCACAACTAATCCTCAGTACCGTAGCTGCAACACTTCACAACGCACAATACCGTCGTTGTAACAATTCACAAACCACAGAACCAACACTGGAAGAATTCACAACTAACCATCTCAGTCCCTCCTGGACACATATTCAAATCACTCGCCACATGACGATGGTCCACTGCTGACCGAAACATCCGGTTGATAGTTCCAGTTCAGTTGTTGGTTGTAAATGCGGTTAGTTAGGGTTAGCAGGAATGATGAGGATGATGATTCTTAATAGTGACGCAGTTAAAATATTATTATTGCTTCATTGTACATCATAAATACACTCAGAGGTAAACAGTCACCACAGTCGTCTTTCTTCTTCACTCGCTTTCACCACCACCGCTACGACTACTACTACTTCAGCTACTACTACCACTATCAATACGAGCGTTACTACCACCACCATCAGTGCAACTAGCATCACTTCTATCGCCATAGATACTAATACAACTGGTTTCCATACTATCACCACCACCACCATTCAACCGTTATCATCAATACCATGACCATTACCAAAACAATTACCAACCTTACTACCACCCTCTCACCACCACCACTACCACCACCAAGAAAAAATATTAATTCATAATTCGATTATACTTCTTTGTTTCTCACAAATTTATCTATCAGGCACAAATTCAGGATTTTATGAATTCTTTTATCTTAAGGATTGTTTGTGATGGATAGTATGAGGGCTTAAATTAAATGCACTCTGATAACAGAGCAATCTACTAACCTTAACTTTCAAAGCAACCTACCAACCTTAACTTTCAAAGCAAGCTTCCAGTCATAACTTGTAAAACAATCTACTAAACATCAGATTTAGAGTAATCAACTAACCTTACTCTTAATGCAATCTACCAAATGTACCTTTGAAATCAAGCTACTAAACCTTAACTTTCAAAGCACTTTAACATCCTCAGCCTTCAAAGCAAGCTTTCAGACTTAACATCAAACTTTCAAAGTAGGTTTCTAATTTTTTTTAACCTTCAATATAGCCAAGTGTTGTACATTTGTCTCAGTCATCTGACTGTCGGTTCTGCACACCATTAATATGTTAACAGGACAAACGATTTTATCAAACCATCCCTTCAACTTTCCCCCGACAGTTCAGAATGCCACAGCATCCTTAACAGCCACCCAGATGACCCAGGTTTTATATCATCACTAGTTGGACCTGCTTACAGTACTTACAGCTGGCTAAGATGACTTCAGCACGTAACACAACCCTTCACCTCCCTCCCCTTACAATCTCGTCTCCTCCCCACAACCCCTACTTACACTCCCCAAAATCCCCCTCCTCACATCCCCCACCACCCTTCCCACAATCCCCTACGGATACCTGAGCCTCGTGGATGAAAAGTTGATCTTCCTGATTGTAAAAAATGTCTCGTTGGCTCCCTCATATTTTCGTTGCATTTTTCACGTCTTAGCATCAAATTTAATAGCTTGCCACGGTAATTAATGTCACCTTTATTCCTGCCGACATAAAAGTTTAACCACGTTGAAAATTTTTGAATCATTTATGCCTAACCTGCCGATAAAATCAATTTATTTTTTATCAGTAAATCTCCTAAAATACATTGGAACCATGGTGTGTTCAAGATTATTATTATTAGTAGTAGTAGTAGTAGTAAAAGTAGTAGTAGTGGTGGTAGTAATAGTGGTATTAATAGTAGTAGGAATAGTAATATTATTATTATTATTATTATTATTTCCTTGGGGACGAATTAGTTCCGTAAGGGTTCTACAGTGACGAAGGAGAGGTAAACACGTTTGGTTCGAGGAGTAAGAGGGATGCTGGAGTTCGTCAGATCAAGAGCCCTCCACCGTAATCTCGGCAACCACCTGACCTCCAGTATTTGAAGGTCAGGTGTCTGATCATCTTCACTGACTGGAGGTCAAGTGTCTGATCATCTTCACTGACTGGAGGTCAGGTGTCTGATCATCTTCACTGACTGGAGGTCAGGTGTCTGATCATCTTCACTGACCGGAGGTCAGGTGTCTGATCATGATACTGTGATCTGATACTCATCCCACAATAATATACATTATACATTACTTCTTATTCCTGCTCCAGGTTGTTTACAAGAGCTGTCTTTCTATCTCAGCTCATTTATAAGCTAAGATCTGATATCCTGCATCAGCACATTTCGTCAACTAACACCAAGGTACCTACTATTATTAGGTGAACAGGTCAGCAGGTATAAAAAAAACTTGCCCTTGCTTTCCACTCGCACCTTGATTGAACCTGGGACTTACGATGGTGAGCCGCTGTAATTGTAACTCCTTTCCCGTGAATGTTCAGCTGTTGTAAACCCTTGTGACTGAACCTTACCAGTGGTTGATTAGGAGATGTGAACCACTGTAACTACCTCCTTCCCAGTTGTTCTTCAGCAGTTGTGAACCACTGTAACTACCTCCTTCCCAGTTGTTCTTCAGAAGTTGTGAACCACTGTAACTACCTCCTTCCCAGTTGTTCTTCAGCAGTTGTGAACCACTGTAACTACCTCCTTCCCAGTTGTTCTTCAGCAGATGTGAACCACTGTAACTACCTCCTTCCCAGTTGTTCTTCATAAGTTGTGAACCACTGTAACTACCTCCTTCCCAGTTGTTCTTCAGCAGTTGTGAACCACTGTAACTACCTCCTTCCCAGTTGTTCTTCAGAAGTTGTGAACCACTGTAACTACCTCCTTCCCAGTTGTTCTTCAGCAGTTGTGAACCACTGTAACTACCTCCTTCCCAGTTGTTCTTCAGCAGATGTGAACCACTGTAACTACCTCCTTCCCAGTTGTTCTTCAGAAGTTGTGAACCACTGTAACTACCTCCTTCCCAGTTGTTCTTCAGAAGTTGTGAACCACTGTAACTACCTCCTCCCCAGTTGTTCTTCAGAAGTTGTGAACCACTGTAACTACCTCCTCCCCAGTTGTTCTTCAGCAGTTGTGAACCACTGTAACTACCTCCTTCCCAGTTGTTCTTCAGCAGATGAGAACCACTGTAACTACCTCCTCCCCAGTTGTTCTTCAGAAGTTGTGAACCACTGTAACTACCTCCTTCCCAGTTGTTCTTCAGAAGTTGTGATTCACTGTAACTACCTCCTTCCCAGTGATTGTTCGGTTGTTGTGAGTCATTATAACTGGATACAGTGACTCAGGTGTTGTGAAACACTAACTGTAGCCTCCTCAGTGGTTATTCAGCTGTTGTGAATACACTTTATCCTTCACTAACTATCCACTCCTTCCCTATTCCCTCCTTTCTTTCCTTATTTTATCTCTCACCCTTTGCCTAACTTTCTACTATCCCTTCCCTTCCTTTTTCAATCTAGCTCCTGTTCTTTTCCTATCCACTCTCTCACCCCTTCCTTCCTCATCCATTTTCTCATCACCAATTTCGTATCCACTCTTCCAATATTCATTCCTCATGCATTATTTCACTTCTCACTCTTTCTCACCCCTTTGTGGAAAATATTTCAAAGCTAGTATATGTACAGAGTACACATAAAAGCCTAGTTTGCCGAAATAGACACAGATGCAACATCTGGGTATCTTTATTTTGAAGAAGCTTCGCCATCCAGCTGCTTTATCAATACAACACATGGACGTGATCTGAAGACTGTACAACTGTACACAGAAGACACAGCAGCATCATGTATAGAAGGTATAGAAGGCGCCTCCACAACTCTGTATGCTACTTCTAGCCCAGCTCTTGGTCTTGACTTCCACTGGAGAGCTCCGCCTACCAGTGACAAGGCCTCAAGTGCTGCAACTCATCTTATTGCAGTACACAAGCGACAATCCTCCTGTCTGTGCTTCAGATTCTTTAAGACTGGGGCGTATATCACCTGATCCTAGGATGAGAGACTCATTACCTCGTCTTCCATTGTCTTCAGTATTTACGTCTATAGTCTTCAAATCTCCTCTATGTATTGTATTGATAACAGAATTTTTTGAAAAAGTTTAATATTAAAGGGAGTTCGCCATATTCGTCAAGTTTGCCCAATTAGGCACTTATATATATATATATATATATATATATATATATATATATATATATATATATATATATATATATATATATATATATATATATATATATATTAGCACGTTAAGAGTGAAATACTGAGAGGAACAATATATAATGCTTAGTCATTCATTGGTCTGACAGCAAGTAATAAAGAAGTACAGAATGGGTAAGTTTAATAATGTAGACCATGATAGATGAGAGGCTCGACCACACGTCAAAATCTTTAATTAATGTCTTAAGCCTATTATCATTCTTATTAAAAACCCTCATAAGTCAATACTATGTTTCTGAATAGGAAATTAATTATGCTTTCATAAACTGAAGCAGCAATGAAGTCCACCACGTACTGAAAACCGTAATAATAATAATAATAATAATAATAATAATAATAAATAAATAATATATTAAGTTATTGTACAAAATATACAATCATTTTCTAGCCCCAAGTATACACAACATATCGGTCAAACTACGACTAGGACCACGATTACATAGTGAGGTGAGGGAGGTAGGTACCTCCTAGACAAAGTTGAACCAGTTTCCCAAGGTGCCCAAGCTCGTCGCTAGAGGGCCAAATACTATGCAACAAGAACCTCTTGACGTCACACAATGAGTTGACCAATAGAAGCAGAGAACTACCTATCGTCACGAAATTTTTATTAATGTTCCTTATAAAATGTATTTACAAACGTAAACGTTTCTATATACACAAAAGCCCAAATGCACGTTACATGGTTTAGCAGTTAACAGTTTGAGTTAATCAGCAGTTTTATTATATAAAAGAGACGGGAAGACTGAAGAGGCAGTGCGACGAGAAGATATTAAACGGGTAAGTGCTGTACAAGGACGCTACGATAACCACGTCGCAACGACTGCAGTAAAGAACTATACGGCTGCCTGAAATCGTAAACTTAGGTCCGTCAACTTACGTTTGTCCAGCCAAATCAATCTAAAATTAATGTAATACAGTCTTCTATAGAGACATGGAATATAGTATCACTGAAAGATTGTGTAAACACATTATATACCACGAGACGGAGTACATATACCTATGTACAAATAACCAATAATCAGATGGAGTGCATCAAGAGCAGGTAGTCAGAGAGCAGCGAGATGGGTTCACAATAACACCCATACAATATATGCAGAAACAGAGAAGTTACTCATAAACAGTTTAGATTAATGAAGCTCTATATTTTTTTAGTAGGTTGTACCATGAACTTCTAATAAATATGTAGACGGGTTGTTGGTGTGCGACAGACTATGTCATACTCTGAGGTTGATAGGTTGTTAGCTGGATTTAAACCCTATAGGTTACAAAGTCATTAAGGCTGTGTGTAACCTTTGCTCCATCAGTCAACAACTGTTGATTCCTTAAAATTGAAATTAAAATAAGCTATCAGGTGTATGTAAACTGAGACATAAACCTCTCGTTTTTCTAATGTTAGTCGATTAGTTAATCGGGTTTGAAGTTTATAGAGTGCACGAGGATCATCAAGGGTGTAAGTAATTTGTTTACCACAACTCAAAAATGTTTTGCAACAGAAGAAGAAATGTTCATCTGTGTATACACTGAGAGACATATATCTCTCGGTCCTCGTTCTAAAGTTTCTTAATTGGATATGAAGCATACCGATTACTTAGAGGGTCATTAAGGATGCATATCACTTGTCAAGAATACTTTAATTTTAAAAATAGCGATCATAAAATACCATCATTAAAGTTGAATGAACTTATGTTCACTACCAGTCAAGAATACCTTAACTCCCCTTAAAAAATATTGTATTTTCATTTAAGGGCATAATACACTTTTGTGTATACGCTCCTTGATCACTGTGCTATTTTCTGTTATCCAATTGAATTAAAAAGTCTTTAATGATCTTATAATTCTATGTATATTTTTATAAATCAGATTCAATACTTTGTTCTGTATTACGTTCAGATATTTGTTATATTTCAACGAGAATGTTAGTAAAGGAAATATATATTTCCTTTGAGATATTTTTGATATCACGGTGTTTCCAGGGTTGATAACACGGTGTTTCCAGGGTTGATAACACGGTGTTTCCAGGGTTGATAACACTGTGTTTCAAGGGTTGATAACACGGTGTTTCCAGGGTTGATAACACGGTGTTTCAAGGGTTGATAACACAGTGTTTCCAGGGTTGATAACACAGTGTTTCCAGGGTTGATAACACGGTGTTTCCAGGGTTGATAACACAGTGTTTCCAGGGTTGATAACACAGTGTTTCCAGGGTTGATAACACAGTGTTTCCAGGGTTGATAACACGGTGTTTCTAGGGTTGATAACACAGTGTTTCCAGGGTTGATAACACAGTGTTTCCAGGGTTGATAACACAGTGTTTCCAGGGTTGATAACACAGTGTTTCCAGGGTTGATAACACAGTGTTTCCAGGGTTGATAACACAGTGTTTCCAGGGTTGATAACACAGTGTTTCCAGGGTTGATAACACAGTGTTTCCAGGGTTGATAACACAGTGTTTCCAGTGTTGATAACACAGTGTTTCCAGTGTTGATAACACAGTGTTTCCAGGGTTGATAACACAGTGTTTCCAGGGTTGATAACACGGTGTTTCCAGGGTTGATAACACGGTGTTTCCAGGGTTGATAACACAGTGTTTTCAGGGTTGATAACACAGTGTTTCCAGGGTTGATAACACAGTGTTTCCAGGGTTGATAACACAGTGTTTCCAGGGTTGATAACACAGTGTTTCCAGGGTTGATAACACGGTGTTTCCAGGGTTGATAACACAGTGTTTCCAGTGTTGATAACACAGTGTTTCCAGGGTTGATAACACAGTGTTTCCAGGGTTGATAACACAGTGTTTCCAGGGTTGATAACACAGTGTTTCCAGGGTTGATAACACGGTGTTTCCAGGGTTGATAACACAGTGTTTCCAGTGTTGATAACACAATGTTTCCAGGGTTGATAACACAGTGTTTCCAGGGTTGATAACACAGTGTTTCCAGGGTTCATAACACAGTGTTTCCAGGGTTGATAACACGGTGTTTTAAGGGTTGATAACACGGTGTTTCCAGGGTTGATAACACAGTGTTTCCAGTGTTGATAACACGGTGTTTCCAGGGTTGATAACACAGTGTTTCCAGGGTTGATAACACAGTGTTTCCAGGGTTGATAACACAGTGTTTCCAGGGTTGATAACACGGTGTTTCCAGGGTTGATAACACAGTGTTTCCAGGGTTGATAACACGGTGTTTCCAGGGTTGATAACACAGTGTTTCCAGTGTTGATAACACAGTGTTTCCAGGGTTGATAACACAGTGTTTCCAGTGTTGATAACACGGTGTTTCCAGGGTTGATAACACAGTGTTTCCAGGGTTGATAACACAGTGTTTTCAGGGTTGATAACACAGTGTTTCCAGGGTTGATAACACAGTGTTTCCAGGGTTGATAACACGGTGTTTCCAGGGTTGATAACACGGTGTTTCCAGGGTTGATAACACGGTGTTTCCAGGGTTGATAACACGGTGTTTCCAGGGTTGATAACACAGTGTTTCCAGGGTTGATAACACAGTGTTTCCAGGGTTGATAACACAGTGTTTCCAGGGTTGATAACACAGTGTTTTAAGGTTTGATAACACGGTGTTTCCAGGGTTGATAACACAGTGTTTCCAGTGTTGATAACACGGTGTTTCCAGGGTTTATAACACAGTGTTTCCAGGGTTGATAACACGGTGTTTCCAGGGTTGATAACACATTGTTTCCAGGGTTGATAACACAGTGTTTCCAGGGTTGATAACACGGTGTTTCTAGGGTTGATAACACGGTGTGTCCAGGGTTGATAACACAGTGTTTCCAGGGTTTATAACACAGTGTTTCCAGTGTTGATAACACGGTGTTTCCAGGGTTGATAACACAGTGTTTCCAGGGTTTATAACACAGTGTTTCCAGTGTTGATAACACGGTGTTTCCAGGGTTGATAACACAGTGTTTTCAGTGTTGATAACACGGTGTTTCCAGGGTTGATAACACAGTGTTTCCAGGGTTGATAACACAGTGTTTCCAGAGTTGATAACACAGTGTTTCCAGAGTTGATAACACAGTGTTTCCAGGGTTGAAAACACGGTGTTTCCAGAGTTGATAACACAGTGTTTCCAGGGTTGATAACACAGTGTTTCCAGAGTTGATAACACGGTGTTTCCAGAGTTGATAACACAGTGTTTCCAGAGTTGATAACACAGTGTTTCCAGAGTTGATAACACAGTGTTTCCAGAGTTGATAACACAGTGTTTCCAGGGTTGATAACACAGTGTTTCCAGAGTTGATAACACGGTGTTTCCAGAGTTGATAACACAGTGTTTCCAGGGTTGATAACACAGTGTTTCCAGAGTTGATAACACGGTGTTTCCAGAGTTGATAACACAGTGTTTCCAGAGTTGATAACACAGTGTTTCCAGAGTTGATAACACAGTGTTTCCAGAGTTGATAACACAGTGTTTCCAGAGTTGATAACACAGTGTTTCCAGGGTTGATAACACGGTGTTTCCAGAGTTGATAACACAGTGTTTCCAGGGTTGATAACACAGTGTTTCCACGGTTGATAACACAGTGTTTCCAGGGTTGATAACACAGTGTTTCCAGAGTTGATAACACAGTGTTTCCAGAGTTGATAACACAGTGT
Source organism: Cherax destructor (assembly GCA_009830355.1). NCBI lineage: Eukaryota > Metazoa > Arthropoda > Malacostraca > Decapoda > Parastacidae > Cherax > Cherax destructor. The sequence goes on from WNWK01003295.1 coordinate 58,377, forward strand.
TTCCAGGGTTGATAACACGGTGTTTCCAGAGTTGATAACACAGTGTTTCCAGAGTTGATACCACAGTGTTTCCAGGGTTGATAACACAGTGTTTCCAGAGTTGATAACACAGTGTTTCCAGGGTTGATAACACAGTGTTTCCAGAGTTGATAACACAGTGTTTCCAGGGTTGATAACACGGTGTTTCCAGAGTTGATAACACAGTGTTTCCAGAGTTGATAACACAGTGTTTCCAGGGTTGATAACACAGTGTTTCCAGAGTTGATAACACGGTGTTTCCAGAGTTGATAACACAGTGTTTCCAGAGTTGATAATACAGTGTTTCCAGAGTTGATAACACAGTGTTTCCAGAGTTGATAACACAGTGTTTCCAGAGTTGATAACACAGTGTTTCCAGGGTTGATAACACGGTGTTTCCAGAGTTGATAACACAGTGTTTCCAGAGTTGATAACACAGTGTTTCCAGAGTTGATAACACAGTGTTTCCAGAGTTGATAACACAGTGTTTCCATAGTTGATAACACAGTGTTTCCAGAGTTGATAACACAGTGTTTCCAGAGTTGATAACACAGTGTTTCCAGGGTTGATAACACAGTGTTTCCAGGGTTGATAACACAGTGTTTCCAGGGTTGATCACTGTCAAATAATTAACAATGTAATAAATTCCATTGTGAATATGTGAGTATAAATTGATGGAGGATTGTAGGGAGGGAGGTAAATCTTATATTATCTCACCCCTTCCTCATCCACTCTCTCACCCCTTCCTCATCTACTCTCTCACCCCTTCCTCATTCACTCTCTCACCCCTTCCTCATCCACTCTCTCACCCCTTCCTCATCCACTCTCTCACTCCTTCCTCATCCACTCTCTCACCCCTTCCTTATCATCCACTCTCTCACCCCTTCCTTATCATCCACTCTCTCACCCCTTCCTCATCCACTCTCTCACCCCTTCCTCATCCACTCTCTCACTCCTTCCTCATCCACTCTCTCACCCCTTCCTTCCATAACCAATTTCAACTTAAACTTTGCTGGTGAGATCTTCAGTATTACATCCCTTACCACCATCCACCTCCTAGAAAATCAGAAGAAATATTTATTTCTTAACTGTGACATAACACAGTTTGCTATGTTGATATACACCGAGAAGTTTGTGTCTCTCGATCTGTATACACGAGAATTTAATCCATATTTTAGGGATTAAAGTATCTTTGATAGTGTATGGCTGAAACGCAGCGTTAATTATCCAATTACAGTGGACAGTTTTAAGCCCAGTCAGATAGTTAACCATAGCAATGTTTTAAGCCCAGTAAACCAGTTAACCATACCACAGTTTTAAGCCCAGTAAACCAGTTAACCATACCACAGTTTTAAGCCCAGTAAGATAGTTAACCATACCACAGTTTTAAGCCCAGTAAACCAGATACCATAGTTTTAAGCTCAGTAAACCAGTTAATCATACCACAGTTTTAAGCCCAATAAACCAGTTAACCATACCACAGTTTTAAGCCCAGTAAACCAGTTAACCATACCACAGTTTTAAGCCCAGTAAACCAGTTAACCATACCCCAGTTTTAAGCACAGTAAACCAGTTAACCATAACACAGTTTTAAGCCCAGTAAACCAGTTAACCATACCCCAGTTTTAAGCCCAGTAAACCAGTTAACCATACCACAGTTTTAAGCCCAGTAAACCAGTTAACCATACCCCAGTTTTAAGCCCAGTAAACCAGTTAACCATACCACAGTTTTAAGCCCAGTAAACCAGTTAATCATACCACAGTTTTAAGCCCAGTAAACCAGTTAACCATACCACAGTTTTAAGCCCAGTAAACCAGATACCATAGTTTTAAGCTCAGTAAACCAGTTAACCATACCACAGTTTTAATCCCAGTAAACCAGTTAACTATACCACAGTTTTAAGCCCAGTAAACCAGTTAACTATACCCCAGTTTTAAGCCCAGTAAACCAGTTAACCATACCACAGTTTTAAGCCCAGTAAACCAGTTAACCATACCACATTTTTAAGCCCAGTAAACCAGTTAACAATACCACAGTTTTAAGCCCAGTAAACCAGTTAATCATACCACAGTTTTAAGCCCAGTAAACCAGTTAACCATACCACAGTTTTAATCCCAGTAAACCAGTTAACTATACCACAGTTTTAAGCCCAGTAAACCAGATACCATAGTTTTAAGCTCAGTAAACCAGTTAACCATACCACAGTTTTAAGCCCAGTAAACCAGTTAATCATACCACAGTTTTAAGCCCAGTAAACCAGTTAACCATACCACAGTTTTAATCCCAGTAAACCAGTTAACTATACCACAGTTTTAAGCCCAGTAAATCAGATACCATAGTTTTAAGCTCAGTAAACCAGTTAACCATACCACAGTTTTAAGCCCAGTAAACCAGTTAACTATACCACAGTTTTAAGCCCAGTAAACCAGTTAACCATACCACAGTTTTAAGCCCAGTAAACCAGTTAACTATACCCCAGTTTTAAGCCCAGTAAACCAGTTAACCATACCACAGTTTTAAGCCCAGTAAACCAGTTAACCATACCACAGTTTTAAGCCCAGTAAACCAGTTAACCATACCACAGTTTTAAGCCCAGTAAACCAGTTAATCATACCACAGTTTTAAGCCCAGTAAACCAGTTAACCATACCACAGTTTTAAGCCCAGTAAACCAGTTAACTATACCACAGTTTTAAGCCCAGTAAACCAGTTAACTATACCACAGTTTCTTGTTTACCATGGAAGCATCAAGACTCTGGGTCCTTAACTTGTAAACAGTCTTTACTGACAAAGATGTTTTCTGGTTGTCTATTGTTTTTAATTCCTCTGTGGTTCTCATTTATAAGTAGAGGACGCCTCTACCGATCAGTTTCAAACTTTCAGCACCGGTGTATCCAATTTACTATTTTTATTGAAAGAATTGGGATACTGGTTTTGCATGCTATAATAATATATGTCTCCTCTGATTCGCTTCATGCACCCAACGTTGATACTGAACTGCACCCGAAAACTTGTGCCGCACACTGTACTATTCCTTTTGGGTACATTGAAGTAGACGAAGCTGGTCTTATGGGATTCAGGGATACGTTTCTCGGATCGCGAGGCGACTGAAATATATCTACCTATAATTATATTCAGGGGGAAGTGCTAAACCCATAGGTATCGTAAAGCAAGAGCATATGGATGTAACCTTTCCCACAAACAAGGGCATATGGATGTAACCTTTCCCATAAACAAGGGCATATACATGTAACCTTTACCGGTACACGTGCATGGATGTAGTATTTTCCAGCACTGGAGTATATGGATTGCTGGAAATAATTTCGCTTTCATGTAAAGTTTTTTTTGTATATCAAATAAAAACATACAGTCATTGCTTTTCCCTATTTTATTGGAGCATTTGAGTTGAGGGTCGGGGCTCCTGGCAGCGACTGCCTGATGTTACCATCTCATTTACAAAATGAAATTGTTAAATTAATGCTTAATGGGATAATCTTATAGCGTTTAATACTATGCCGTCCTACCTACCGTTATCTCCAGTATTTAATGTTATCTCCAGTCTTTAATGTTTTTTCCCCTGGTACTTTAGGTTATCTCCCAGTAATCAATGTTATCTCTCGTTACTCAATGGTAATATTATTATTATTTAATGGGATCACCTAACAATAATGGAACTGTCTTCCAGTATTTTATGGAAACACTTTCCGGTTTTAAATATAATCAGAGAGAGAAAGAATGAGATACACAAAGAGAGAGAAAAGTCGCCAGTAGAACGAGCAGGTACAAGGTGAGAGCTTGAAAAATAGCCAGAAAAATCTCAACATCTGATCGAACCCTCTTCTCTCTTTTTTTTGGGCGTGTTCCTCCTGCAGGGATTCTGCAGAAGGCTCAGCAGGCGCCGCACGACCTCCTGGAATAATAATGACCTATAGTGCGGCATATATTCCGAGCGAGGCCATTCTTCACCCTGTCCCTGGAGGCCCATATTTCCAGGATATCCCGGAAAGTTTATAATTCCAGAGGGCTGAAGGGCTTCCAGGATTCCTTGGTACTCAGGAAGCCTCGTATTTCCAGTGGAAGCAAAAGAGCTTCATGCTTCAGCCGCATACGAGTCAAGGGAGCATATTTCTGAAGCAGTACTGGAAGATTATAACGTTAATTTCTGCGCAACAGCGCACGCAGAATAATTAATTTGTAAAGTTGCAAAAAAATATCAACTTTTCACTAATTGTAAATACGTATGTTACTTATTTTTTAACACACTGGCCGTCTCCCACCAAGGCAGGGTGACCCGAAAATGAAAAAAATGAATGTTTTTCATCCTTTTACACTCAGTAATGTATAGTGGAGAAGGGGTGACTAGCCCCTTGCTAGATGTTATTTCTTTTTACTTTTCGTTCGTCAGTGTCTGTTGGAAATCATACTCATATAAGTGAGTTTAGTAACTGAAATGAATCAGAAGACAGGTTGGTAGAGAGACTCTCTCTCTTTCTCTCTTCCCCTCTCTCTCTCTTCGTCTCTTTCTCTCTCTCTCTCTCCCTCCGTTTTTACTGCTTCACTACCCTAGCTTCTCCCATTAGCAGCTATTGTGTGACCTGCGGCACTAAGCGCTCTCTAGGGATGAAAGTCACGTTCACATTAAATAAACTATAATATAATAATTCCCATAAAGTTGGAATAATTATAATTAAACTAACATGTATTATTATTATTATTATTATTATTATTATTATTATTATTATTATTATTATTATTATTATTATTATTATTATTATTATTATTATTATTATGAATACTGTTTATAATAAATGTTTTTTTATTTATAATTAATCTAACATTTTGAGAATTATTATTATATTGTAGTCAATTTAATCTACGCTAGTATACACAATAACGAAGGAACACTGCTATAAGCCTATAGGACCATGCTAGGCCGGTCGAAATCACACCTATCCACATTCACTCGTGTTTTCGTCCAGCCTATTTTTAAAGTTATGCAAAGTTTTTGCCTCAGTGATACTACCTCCATGGAAATTTGTTCCACTAATCTGCAGCTCTAGTGTCAAATCAGTACTTCCCTACATCCTTTCCAAATCTAAATTTCTTGAAATTGAATAAAGTGATACAGATCCTGCCTTGGATATTTATTTTTTCCCGTTTTCCACTTGTACACTTCAGTCATATCTTCCCTAAATCTACGACTCTTCAGAGAGTGTAAATTCAGTACCTACGTCCTCTCTTCATCGGAATCAACCTCGTCATCATCCTCAGCAAATTTTCCAGCACATTTATGTTCATTCTGTAATGTGGATATTACAGTTAAGCAGCATAATATAAATCAGGCTTCATAAGATTCAAGTAGTATATATAACCTTATGACTTCTATTTTTATATCTCTTGGTATAATGCCTAGAATTCTATTATCTTTATTGTAAACACTTGTGCCCTCTTGTTGTGGCTTCAAATTTCTGATGACCAGAATTCTTCAATCTTTTTCGCATTCACTTTGACAAAGATCTACTTTGTTTAGTTTATAATTGTCATAGTTATTTTCTTATGCCAAGGATTAGAACCTTACACTTGTCTGCCCTGAACTGCGTCTGCCATTTCTCTGAGCACAACATCAACTTATCCAGATAATCCTGTAGCTTTCTAATATCTCGTATGAACTTATTTGACTGCATGTTTTAGTGTCATCGGGAAATTTACTAAAGTCAGTATTTATGTCTTAATGTGTATTGTTTATGCAGACTGTGAACAAGAGTCCTAACACTGATCCTTGTGGCACACCACTCGTAACAGGTCCCTATTCTGATTTATCCCTATTAATGCAAATTCTGTTGCCTACTGGTCATCCATGCCCTGATCTAGGAGAGACCTTCTCCTCCTATACCATGTTCCGCTGCTTTCTTAATCGGTCTCATGTGTGGAGTTCAGCAAAGGCCTAACGGAAGTCCATATACAAAATATCGCATTTTTCTTGGTCTACCACCTCAAATACTTTAGCGATGAAGGTTAGTAAATTTGTACGACAAGAACTTCCCTTTGTAAATCCGTGTTGAAATTCGTTGATCAGTTTATATATTTCAAGGTGGTTTCGAATTGCATCGACATTTACTGATTTCATCAACTTCTCACATACGTTGTTTTGTATGTTTTGTATATATACCTGTTTTTCTAATAAAAAAAAAAAAATTCTCACATGTTACGTAAAAGGACATAGCTACAACTGTAATGTGGCACTTCAGTGTGGCAACGTTCCACTATCCAAGAGCTTTGTGAAGCTATTACGTAATGGTTTAACAGGGGTCCTGGAGAGCGAAACGTTGCCACAATAAAATGTCACATTAGTTGAATATGTGGCGATTTCCCTAACATATTGTCGGTAATTCTACTATTATTACTTTCTCACAATTAAGGATAGGCTGATTGGTCTAGAATTTGAAGTTAAGAATCTATCTCACACCTTGTCAGTGCATATCACCTTTGCTAGTTTTCACTTATCCGGTGCGATACTCGTGCGTGACCTGTGACCTGTTTGACTTCAATCTAGTTGCCTGAGGACCAAATCACTAGTGACTTTGATATTGCATAATTTATTTTCAGCCTTACCATTATAATTCTTGATTTCTGGTATTTAGTTTACATCCTCTTGTAAAAAAAAAAGGAAGGAAATAAGTATTGAAAATGGTACACATTTCTTTGTCACTATCTGTAAATTGACCAGAATTACATTTAAGTAGGCCTATCATTTCCCGAATCTTATTCCCTGGTCATTGAGTCCCTCACAACCTTAATTTCACTTTCTCTCTTGGCTTTCCTTATTCTGTTTTTCTTCTCTCTTAAACAGGAAATATTGTTCAATAAAGTAACCCTCAACTCTTTTTAATTCACCTTTAAACTCCTTTATTTTCACCCAAAAGATGTTTCAGTCTATTGTTTATCCATTTAAGGTCATTCATGTTTGATCTAAATTCTCTCTTAGGAATATATGTAACATAGCCAATGCATAAATATCTTGGAAAATGCCGTATTAGCTGGCATCACCACCGTCTGCCAGGAGACCCCAGTCTACAAATTTCAAGTAGTCCTTCAATCCTACATAATCTGCGCACACATCCATAATTTTTAAAGGGTGGACGGGTAAGCCAGCTAAAAGCCTCGGTCAGATGACCAAAAGCTCCAGTTGCGGGTCATCATATGACTAAGACCTTCGTCAGGAAACAGTTGTCCTGTTTCCTGACAGACCTAACCTAACATAATCTGCAGAGCGAATAACACTGATCTGCATTTGGAATGTTTTTAATTTTTATTTTTGTTCATGGTTGCGATCTTACATATTCTTGGGCTGCTGATTGTAAATATCTAAACCATTTTGCTCTATCACGTAAGGATTTTTAATAAATTGTTACTTTATTAAAATTAGGCAAGTAATGATAGAAAACCACATTCTGTTAGTTTTAAGAACATATGAATTCCAAATCAACATGAATCAAATCAAATGATTTTATTAAAAAAAAATATGCTCCTAATGGTTAGCCTACATATTGAATCAAAGGAAGGAGGACCACTTTTATTTTCGCTTGTGCTGTGCATCGAGACCATTACGTTTCAATGACCAGCAGTAATCCGCCATCATGCTGACATTTCATTTGCCCTGGTATCGAGTTTCCATGGTGCAAATATCCTGATGGAACCACCGCTCTCCTTGTTCCTCACTGTAGTCCCCACAATTGTTGGGAAAATAGTCAAGATGTGAGTGCAAGAAGTGCATCTTCACACTCATTCTAGACCCAAGTTGTTGGAAACTTCAAATCAAGTCTTTGATCATTTTGTCATATTCGGAGAAGCGCCTGTTTCCCAGGAAGTTGTGGACTATCTGATGAATGAAAACCAGGCATTCACCTCGACACATGATAATGCTTCATCAAAATGCTTGTCCTTCATCTATTCCAGAATCTGAGGACCAACAAAGATTACTGCCTTTAGCTTGCCTTCACTTATACCAGGAAACTTTGACTCCAGGTACTTGAAAGTAGTTTCATTCTTGTTCAAGGCCTTCACAAAAATTTGTATAAGCCCTAATTTGAGTGGTGGCAGCAGAATTTTCTTAATGTCACCCAGTGACACAGTTTTCACGTTGTGATTTCCGGGTAAGAAGCTGGTTCTTGGTGGCCAGTCTTTTTGTTCATGGTGACGGCTGTCTGCCCTACTATCCCAAAGACAGAAAACAAGGATACTTGGTGTATCCTCCTTGAAGACCTAGTAGGAGAGCAATAACTTTTAAATCACCACAAATGAGAAAACTGTGATTCTGGAACTTGATTGCAGATATTAGTGTCTTCATATTTGCGTAAGTTTCTGACATTTGGACACTATGGCCAATTGGCACAGATGCAGCTGTGTTGCCACTGTAGAGAAGTACAGCCTTTAAACTTCTTTTAGAAGAATCAATGAAGAGTCTCCCTTCATCTGCTTTGTATGACATCCCCATGTGTTCAATAAGGCCAGAAATATTTGAACAGAAAACTAAAGATTCCTCTTTGTCAAAGAACTGAGTGAATTCCGCTTCACGATGACGGTACCAAGCGAATGTTGTTCCAGGAGCCAAGTAACTGTGCACTTTCTTTTGGAAGGTTAAGGTCTCTCACCAAGTCATTGAGCTCAACTTGGTTGAAGGGTTTGGGATCGTCATTTGTTGCTGGTTCATAGTCTACTTCCATCTCCTTAGAATCACTGGTATCAGACTCTGATAAAATTTGCCATGTCTCAGGTGGCACAGGTACAGGAATATTTGCGATCTTTAGTCTTCTTGTTGAATCCAGCTACTTAAGTCATACAAAAGTAGCAGTCATCATGGTGGTTCATCTGCTCCCGCCATACCATTGGTACTCCAAAGGACATACATTTACGTTTTCCAACTGACCACATTTGGAGCTTACTGATGCAACTCTTGCAAGCTTTGTGTGGTGCAAATGGTTTGTCTTGGTCTCCAAGTTTGCAGCCAAAATAAGCAAAGTAGCAGCGCTTCAATAAAGGAGTAATGTTGCTCCGGGAATCTGAAGGTGAATTACCCGCAGACATAGCAAAATATGTCTGGTGAATTTATGCAGCATCTAGACATATTAATAACCTGAAAATAAAGAAAAAAATATATTAGATTTAACATTTAATTCAAAATAAGGTCAGCATTTTAATTGGTAATATACCACTTTCTCATTTACTTATGTTATACGAAAAGATAAAAGTAACGTTTCCGTATAACTTAACAACCTGATGTGATAGAGATGAATAAACAACACAACGAATCACTATTTTCCATATATATACCGAAAAAGATACCATAGAGTCAATAAAAAAAATCATGCGGACCAGTGTAATCATTATTAACGTAATTCATAAGAAAGTCCTGCGCCATTTTAAGAAAGTCGCTAGATTCAAAATTTCCTGTCAAATTGCTTCAATCATTTTCGCTAAAGTTAAACTCTCTCATTAAAACTACATTTTCTTTTCTAGATACCTTAGCAATTTCGTCGTCCCCCCCCCCAAAAAAAAAAAAAAAAAAAAAATTACAGTAGTTACTCCCTAGAGTTGGGAGTCTGAAATTGATGAGTCTTTCCTCTGATCCTGTGGTAACACAAAATAATGTATATTATTTTATGCTTATTAGTATTATTATTATTATTATTATTATTATTAGTAGTAGTAGTAGTAGTAGTAGTAGTAGTAGTGGTTTTAAAAATTTGTTTTACAGTATTATAATAAAGTGTGCAGGCAGACCTTTATCTTTTAATTGTTATGCAGATTTGCGTATCAATATTAGTAGAGAATATTAAACAGAGAGAGAGAGAGAGAGAGAGAGAGAGAGAGAGAGAGAGAGAGAGAGAGAGAGAGAGAGAGAGAGAGAGAGAGAGAGAGAGAGAGAGACAAAGCAAAATGCAATTTATAGGTAGTACCTGGATAATACAAGTCAGTACCAGCCTGTCCTCTGTTTTACAAGGTATACCAAACTTACAGAGGTAGGATTAATAACATAGACGAGTGGCAAGTCAAAACATAACGTAACTTTTTTTGAAGATATAAGTAGCAGTCGTACTTATAACATCGCAAGTGAAGTGTTGATTTTTATTGAATAATTTAGGTTAGATTTGATTGGTTAGATTTTAATTGCAGATGACCAATTTGAGGAGCAACTTTTGTGAACTTAACAGTAGATTATTATTATTATTATTATTATTATTATTATTATTATTATTATTATTATTATTATTATTACTATTATTATTATTATTATTATTTAGGTAAATTGCATTCATAACTCTGTTAGAATTTATGTAACCCTGAATAAGAGCTACGATATATTTTTACTATTCATGTTATTTTAGTGATTTGGTTAACAACTGAAGAACCTGGTTCAGTTTAATAACATGTTTCTTTACCCATGTTGCCCCTGCTCGCATAGCAGTAAGTAGGTACCTGGGTGTTAAGCAACTGTTGTGGGTCGCATCCTGGTAAAGAAAACCAAAGGACTTTAATACAAATCAAATACACTGACTGACTTGCTTGAGATAACCTGGGATAACCCGCAGAGTTTATAATCAAATGAAGTTATCGTCTTTTCTTCTTTCTTCTTCTTGTTATTCTTTTCCTTCTGCACTGTTCCACTAAAACACATTCACTTACCTCTGGCTTCTGTGCCTCTTCCACAGAGGGCGGTAGCCGATACTTCGACAAGTTCCTGGGTCTCCTGGGAGAGAAAGTGCGCCTCCGAGGTTGGGACAAGTTCAGAGGAGGCCTCGACGTCAAAGGTAAGTTCACGGAGTCTCCCACTCAAACTCGGCTCTCCCAAAGCCTAGCCTTGGGATCCTACTTATATTTCTAATGCAGTTTTCCTGACTCGGGAAACGGATTTATACCACTTCAAAACGGACTGCCATATACCTATCTCTAAACTTGTTTTTTTTTTTCCTATATTTATGTTCTTTTCGGATGTTTTGCTTTACTATGTTGCGGTGAATTGAAGTTTTGGGAGGCGGCGTCGCATGAAAATTTCGAAACGTTTCATTGGAATTGCTTGTCGTAAGTTTTGCTTAAATCCGTTGCCATGAAGGGAATTTCTGGAAGACTTAATATTGAATGAAACTTTTGAAACTTGTTTTATTGGGAAATATCTGTTAACATTTCTAGACTTTGTGTTCAGATTACAATCACCACCAGCATCTGTGCAGTGAACACTAGCTTCTGTACAGTGAACACTAGCTCCTGTTAAGTGAACAACAGCTTCTATACAATCACCACCAGATTCTATACAATCAACACCAGCTTCTATACAATCAACACCAGCTTCTATACAATCAACACTAGCTTCTATACAATCAACACCAGCTTCTATACAATCATCACTAGCTTCTATACAATCAACACCAGCTTCTATACAATCACCACCAGATTCTATACAATCAACACTAGCTTCTATACAATCAACACTAGCTTCTATACAATCAACACCAGCTTCTATACAATCAACACCAGCTTCTATACAATCAACACCAGCTTCTATACAATCAACACCAGCTTCTATACAATCAACACTAGCTTCTATACAATCAACAATAGCTTCTATACAATCAACACCAGCTTCTATACAATCAACACTAGCTTCTATACAATCACCACCAGCTACTATACAATCAACACCAGCTTCTATACAATCAATACCAGCTTCTATACAATCAGTACCAGCTTCTATTCAATCAATACCAGCTTCTATACAATCACCACCAGCTTCTATACAATCAACACCAGCTTCTATACAATCAATACCAGCTTCTATACAATCAACACCAGCTTTTATATCGCTTGATCTTTTATATGGGTCATCTACTGATATGCATGTAAGTATTTTCTCAATATTTAACCAGTCAATAGGGTAATTAAAATCTACCCTAAGAAAAAATGCAGAAAATTCGCATCCCAGGCAGATCTAAGGCTGCATCCGCATTTCTTCTCCCTCAGTGCCGACTTTTCTTCTCCCTCCCTCAGTGCCGACCTTTCTTCTCCCTCCCTCAGTGCCGACCTTTCTTCTCCCTCCCTCAGTACCTACCTTTCTTCTTCCTCCCTCAGTGCCGACCTTTCTTCTCCCTCCCTCAGTGCCTACCTTTCTTCTTCCTCCCTCAGTGCCGACCTTTCTTCTCCCTCCCTCAGTGCCGACTTTTCTTCTCCCTCCCTCAGTGCCGACCTTTCTTCTCCCTCCCTCAGTGCCTACCTTTCTTCTCCCTCCCTCAGTGCCGACCTTTCTTCTCCCTCCCTCAGTGCCGACCTTTCTTCTCCCTCCCTCAGTGCCGACCTTTCTTCTTCCTCCCTCAGTGCCGACCTTTCTTCTCCCTCCCTCAGTGCCGACCTTTCTTCTCCCTCAGTGCCGACCTTTCTTCTCCCTCAGTGCCGACCTTTCTTCTCCCTTAGTGCCGACCTTTCTTCTCCCTCAGTGCCGACCTTTCTTCTCCCTCAGTGCCGACCTTTCTTCTCGTTTCCTCACTGTTTTCTGGTTCACTTCTGACCTGACAATGGTCCGGGACAGGCCGAAACGTCGGCTAAGGATTTCTCTCCTTAGTGTGGTTATGTGTTGATTGTTTCAGCCACGGAATTGTTGCTGTTTTTTTAGTTAATTATTTGCGTATTTTTAATCTAGAATGTGCCCCATTTCTTTTTTTTTTTTTAATTTTCTGTTAAGGATCTTATTACTATAGAAAATAAACGGTATCTGGAGAATGTTTGACCATTATCATTTTTATAACAACTATTAAACAAATTTAATAATTTTATAATTTGTATAAATTTATATAGTAATTTTATAACTTCATGATAATTATTATTCTTAATCATGATCCTCTTTTAATTAATATCATATGAAAAACTGTAAACAAGTGAAGGTCACTGCTATTTATTACATCTAGATTTATAAATACAAATTTAAAGTTAAAAAAAAAAATCTTTTATAGCAGAGGCGTTAAATAACTCTCGTGAAATTACAGCTTTAAAACATTTTTTTTTTATATCTGGTGGCGTATATTTTCCCCCTCCGGGGACTGTGTTTACTCGCGTAAGACGCCTAGAGTTGGCTTTATCTCGATATTATCTAACTCTTGAGTTTTAAGATAAAGAAGTAGACGCATGTGCAACATCTGGGTATCTTTATTTATAGACGTTTCGCCCTAAAGTGGCTTTATCACTACAGTATGTTGTATTCGTCAGTTCTCACCCATGGGTTTGCTTTTCCTTGTTAATAAATTAGTATGTGGTACCGACAGGGTGTTGGACAGAGGTACCGACAAGGGTGTTGGACTGAGGTACCGACAAGGGTGTTGGACTGAGGTACCGACAAGGGTGTTGGACAGAGGTACCGACAAGGGTGTTGGACAGAGGTACCGACAAGGGTGTTGGACTGAGGTACCGACAAGGGTGTTGAACTGAGGTACCGACAAGGGTGTTGGACAGAGGTACCGACAGGGTGTTGGACAGTGGTACCGACAGGGTGTTGGACAGTGGTACCGACAGGGTGTTGGACAGAAGTACCGACAGGGTGTTGGACAGTGGTACCGACAGGGTGTTGGACAGAGGTACCGACAGGGTGTTGGACAGAGGTACCGACAGGGTGTTGGACAGAAGTACCGACAGGGTGTTGGACAAAGGTACCGACAAGGTGGTAGACAGAGGTACCGAGAAGATATTGGACAAAGGTACCGACAGCGTCCTTGACCCAGGACCGAAACCTTTCCCAGTAAAATGCCCTAGTGTTTGCAGTTTGTGTTTATGTCATCGCTGCTGCCATACCCAACAGTTCACGTTGTTTGTTTCGTTGGCACTCAGCTTAACCTGCCAGTAATTGTCTGGCAACGTTGTGCACATATAATTTGGTAAACACGTGGCAATGAATGTTGCATTGGTCAGACAGAGAACGCAAAAACCTCATTACCCAACACATGTGTTGTGTAATTAGGTGTCTGGCAAGTATTGCGCTGCTTTAACATAAACGTAATTCTAATCATAAAATGGATTAGCGTGATTGTTTTTAGCGTAATAATAGGTATGCCCTGGAGAGATACGTAATTAGGATTCTTTTTCAAGAATATTTTATAAGAGTTATTTACAGTAGTTTTTTTTATGTGATGCAATAATCATGTGTTTAAAATGGAGAGAATATAAGAATTTAAGGCATGGTTGTAAGGGTGGACACACACATCTCTCTCTCTCTCTCTCTCTCTCTCTCTCTCTCTCTCTCTCTCTCTCTCTCTCTCTCTCTCTCTCTCTCTCTCTCTCTCTCTTATAACTCCCACTTTGTATCAGATTCATTATCTTTTAGTCTCACACTTCACCCCCACACCCTGGTATTTACTAATTTTACAGGTGACCAACAGTATATGTCAAACAACCAGGGTGACATTACACATCCCTCTCTAAGGCTTAATTTTAATATAAATTTAGTCCTCTTCTCTGCTTCATACCTTATCCTCTGCCTGATTATGCGCATAAAAACTATTTACTCCTTTTAGTAATCTTCTAAACTATTCTTTATATTTGTAACATCTGCCACATAGCTGCAATATCCACTTTATCATGTGTCATTTCTAAATTCATAAGGAACTATGCATGCTTTTTGCCAATCCATAGGAACCTTACTCTCTTCCATACCTTTATTAAATAAAAGAACTAAACATTCCAAAACTATATCCCCACCTGCTTTTAAAATTTGTCTTTATCCCATCAGTCTCAGCTGCTTTACCCCCCTTCATTCAACCCACTGCCTCACTCACTTTCCCCACACTCACAACTGGTTCTTCCTCACTCCTACAAAATGTTATTCCTTCCTGCTCAATACACGAAATCACAGCTTCCCTATCCTCATCAACATTTAACAATTTCTCAAAATAATTCCCTCCATCTTTCCATTACCTCTAACTCTCCATCTAACAATTCTCCTCTCCTGTATTTAACTGTCAAATCCATTCGTTCCCTAGGCTTTCTCAACTTATTAATCTCACTCCAAAACTATTTCTTATTTTCAACAAAATTTCTGATAACATCTCACCCACTCCCTCATTTGCTGTCTTTTTCCATTGCTTCACCACTCTCTTAACATCTCTTTTTCTCTCTACATATTCCTCCCTCCTTGAATCACTTCTATTTTGTAAAAACTTCTCATATGCTAAATTTTTCTCTCTTACTACTCTTCCTACCTCATCATTCCACCACTCGCTCTTCTTCCCTCCCGCACCCACTTTCCTGTAACCACAAACTTCTGCTGAACACTTTAACACTACATTCTTAAACCTACCCCATACATTTTCATCCTCATTGCCTATATGTAAAAATTGCGAACAAGCGAATATACGGTCATACGATCGTATGATTGTATTTGCTTGGACCTCCTTCTATTTCCTGCAACATTGCAAGCTCCTGATGATGTGTTGATTGCATCACGAAAGGCCTAGAGCTATCACTCAACTCCCAGGTAGTTGTTTTGTATATATATATATATATATATATATATATATATATATATATTTATATATATATATATATATATGGTAGTGTTGAATGATGTTGAAAGTATTTTCTTTTTGGGAATTTTCTTTCTTTTTTGGTCACCCTGCCTTGGTGGGAGACAGTCGACTTGTTGAATATATATATATATATATATATATATATATCGTGCCGATTAGGTAAAACTTGCGATTTTGCCTTAAATAGCAACGCTTTTCTTGCCATATAAGACAAGCGAAAATTTGTGTATGCAATAACTTCGCAAAATTCATTCTGAACATAACGAAAAAATATATTTCATTGTGTTTGTTTATTATTAAATTATTTTAAACGTATCTAAAACATATTTAGTTGGGTTAGGCTAAATTAAATTGCGCTTGTTATAATAAGGTTAGGTAGGTTTTCAAAGTTTCTTTTGGTACAAAATTATAAATGAAAAAATATATCTTTAAACGTATAAGAGAAATTTTTAGAAAGGACTTAATTTTAAATGAGTTCTTGCTAATTGACCAGTTTTACCTAATCGGCACGACATATATATATATATATATATATATATATATATATATATATATATATATATATATATATAATATATATATATATATATATATATATATATATATATATATATATATATATATATATATATATATATATATTAATAAAAGATTGGGTGGTAGGGAAGTGGAATATTCAAATGGCTTCAGAAAGACATCTAAATATTTTTCCTTGAAGCCTTTTTATCCACTTCTCCGAGGCTATGGGACCCACAATTTACCCCAGAGGTGGACCCCATTTATATATATATATATATATATATATATATATATATATATATATATATATATATATATATATATATATGCAAAACAACCACGGAGAGAGTAGAATGATAGTTCGAGGCCTTTCGTGTTGCAATCAACGCATCACCAGGAGCTTGCAAAGTTGCAGAAAAGAGGAGGATGTCCAAGGACATACGATCCCAAAGGACGTCTTCACTGGAGTGAGGGAGAGAGAGAGAAGGGAACAGGAAGTGCCCCCAGGCATACCAGTACCCATAGCCAGAAGGTTGAATATTATAGCATTAGAAAAATCCCACAAGTATTGGTATTGTAAGACTAGGTTAAACGAAAGTAACGCGGTAATAATAAAAAAAATCGGCCATACTCCACTATGATATAAGAAATTTTACATACATAATTATGTTGTCAGTGATATAAAAGTCACTGGCAATTATGCAGTAACCATCCACAAGAAAACGGGTCCATTTCAAGGGAAAACTTCTACAAATTATACAAAGCAATCAGGGCTCATTAAAATAAACTCATTTAAAGAGGGAGGCATCTGTAATTACAAGGAAGACGACCACAGTTATTCATCCCACATGCTTCTGAGGCAAACTCTGGTTCAACCTTCAGAAAATGCAGGAAAAATAGGCCCTAATAACGGTGTAGTGATATCCTAACTTCTAACGGTTTTCCTGTCTGTCCCAAATAGGAGAAACTGCAACCGTTGCAACGAATTCTGTAGACACCACCAGCACATTTTTGGGGTGAATTCTTTATCAGAATGCTTCTAACAGTCCGTGAATTTTTAAAAACTACTTGGATATTATATATTTTAAGGGCATTCGGCCCTTTAGAAGTCTCCCCTTTAAATGGACCCGTTTTCTCGTCGATGGTTACTCCATAATTGCCAATGACTTCTATATCACTGGCAATGTAATTATGTATGTAAAATTACTTATATCATAGCGGAGTCTGGCCGAATTTTTGATAATTGCCACGTTACTTTCGTTAAGGCTACTATTACAATATCAATACTTGTGGGATTTTTCTAATGCTATATTATTCAACCAGCAATCCTACCATCATGTAAAACAATTACAGGCTTTCGATTTACACTCACTTGGCAGGATGGTAGTACCTCCCTGGGTGGTTGCTGTCTACCAACCTACTACCACAGGACGGTAGTACCTCCCTGGGCGGTTGCTGTCTACAACCCTACTATATATATATCGTTGTTCAGCAGTCTGGTGCTGCCGTTTACGGGAAATAAAGGGACGTGGACCATTGGTGCCACTTTGTACTAGTGGTATCGGAGACCTTTGTACCCATGGGAAAAGTAAAACAAGCTTCCTCAGTGAATTGTGTTCCTGGCTCATTAACACTGCTAGAGACCCAGGAGCTACCACCTTCCTGTTTCAGCACTTCAGAGTGGCCATCCAAGAGGAAAATGCCTGATGCATTCTCGGTTCTCGTCCAGCTTCTGAACGGCGGGAGAATCATAATCATTTTTAAAATATTGTTCTAATCTATACATCTTTGTGCCAGTAAAATGAGATTTTACCTAAAAAAAAAAAAACTGACGGGGTCCTCATCTAAGTTCAAGTGTGGGGACCGATAACCTCAGATAAGTAAATGAACTAAAACCTTCAAGGACAATTACTTAAATTTCTCCTTGAGGATGTTTGAACATTCTACTTCTCCTACCATCTCCTACATTCTACTTCTCCTATCATCTCCTACATTCTACTTCTCCTACCACCGCCATCTTTTATTTACTCGTGTGTGTGTGCGAGTGTATAGATGTTTAAATTTAGTTTTATTTGTTCACTTATAAATAAGAAAGGGACACCAATCATACTTGTCGAAACTAAATAACCTCTTATGGCCAATATTTTTCCGAGTGTAAATCCGAGGCCAATATGTGTCCTCTTCATCATTGTTATTACATGCAAGTTTGACAGGCCCACAGCCCTTGTATATATCCTAAAAGAAGTGGGTCTCCAGCACGTATATATTTCTCAGGCGATACATTATCGCCTTACCGCTGTCTTTCCTCTGAAACCGATGCCACCTCTAATGCTGCAGCTGCTGCTGTTGCTGTTACTACTGCAGCTGCACCTTCTGTTTTTACTGCTGTTGCTGCTGCTGCCATTATTGCTACTACTGTTGTTGCTGCTGTGGCAGTAAATAACAACACACTGCATTTTGCTGCGTCCTCAAGATACGCCAGTCCTTTTGTGTGTTCCGAGAAAACTTTTAATAAATACTCGCGACTGTGTAGTATCGTGGGAGGAACAGCGGTACTGACAACAGGACGTTCACTTCTGTTGCCGTTTTCCCATTATTCTGGAAAACTTGGATTCGATGCCTATTGCGACTTTATTTCCCAAGATGAAACGGAATTATTCCCTCCACTATGAATTCATCATTTCCACTCACCTCTCCTGTGCACGTCTCGACCCCTCGGTTCACTGCTGTAAGATCCATCCGGCTTTGGCACTTTTTTTGGAGAATGGACACGAGTCCTGGAGGTCTGGTGATGAAGCGGCGTTTCAGAGAATCATTTGAAGTGTGATGTCCGCACACTTCTGATAATATAGCTTTTGAATAAATGAGAGTGTATGTGCTCAGTAATATTCCACTGAGCAATGACAAGTGTTCATTACACGAGAGTGTATGTGTCTTATTTATTAAAGTAGCTACTTTGGTAAGTGGTAGATGGTGTATTTGTTCAATATGTCAGTGAAAGAAATAAAGATATTTGAGGAGTGGAGGAGAGCTTCCATAGTTCTAGTGTATAATAGAAAATGGGACAAAAGAGAATTTAAGAATTATAGGGAAATAAGCCTGTTGAATATACAGGGTAAAATTTTCGGAATAATTATTATTGAATGAGTTAGAGGATGGACAGCAAATGCAGAAAATGGTGGATTTGGGAAGAGTAGGGAATGGTTAGTCCAAATGATTACACTGAAGCATACAAGTGAACGATATTCAGATGAAAGTAAGAACCTGTTTGTAACATTTATGTATTTAGAAAAGTCTTAGAGGGTGACAATGTGGCAGGTGTTGTAAATATATGGAATAGATAATAAGTTACTAGAAGCAGAACAGAGCTTTTATTCTGGGAATGAGACTCAGGTTAGGTTATGCAGGAGGGGACTATTGTCCAGTAAAAAATAATCCTTAGACAGGGATGTGTGATGTCACAGTGGGTTAAATATACTTATAGTTGGGTGTTGTAAAGAAAGTGAATGCTAGAGTGTTGGGGAGGCGTGTGGAATTAAGATATAACGAATCTGATACGAAGTGGGAGTTGTCATGGTTGCTATTCAACAATAACATTGTACTTCTGGGAAAATCTGAAGAGAAAATGCAAAGATGGGTGAGGTTGAGAGTGTGTCTAGAGAAGCTCAATTACAAGCAAACAGGAAGAAGGGCAAGGTGAAGAGAGTAACAAAGACGAAGTGAACTAAAAACGAGGCGATGTGGAAAAGGTAGATGGAATGTTGAGGAGTATATGGAAATATAAACTCACAATAAAAGCACAAAAAAAAGGTAATGTGCTGAATTATAATTGAACCATTATGTTTATATAGGTGTGAGGAGGAGGAGGCTGGAGGCATTGGTGATGTCATACTTGAGAGAAATGTGTGATGGATAATATTATGCAGAGAACTGGGAAAAAGGAAATTAGAAAACGGAGGGATTTTATCAAGGTATATATAATTCAGGAGGGTGAAAAAGGAATTGCGATATTTTTACTTAGAAAAGTTCAAACAGAATGGAATGGAATTTTAAACACACTTTTAGGACTGAAAACCTTTATCGTGCTACGTTTGGCCCACGGAAATGAGCAGAAAGACTCCATTATAAACCATAAAAAATATCCAAAGGTCAGGTCAAGTGGTGGAAAGGTCCACAGAGACGAAAGTCAGGTGATACCGGAACTGATGAGGCGTAGAGGGTATGTTGACTGTGTTCATGGAAGTCCATAGATGCGCGTGTGTCTGCGTTGGTAGGTAAAACATAGCAAAGTGCTTTTCCCTTGCTTCGTTCGTTACAAGATCTTTCTGGTCTCTGCGAGGAAAGTTTTAGCATGTCTGTTTAGTTTCTTTGACGTATGATAAGTTCATAAGCACCTCGGTCGTACTAAACATTTAACGTCATGGTGTGATTCGTCTGACGTGTTATTCTAATGCTGGTGTTCTTAGTTGTGTTGTTGAAGGCGTCAGTGTACGAGTACTGTGATTACCGGTGATGAAATCAATGTGTTGATCTGGTGTCTTTGTGCTTATGGAAAGCTTTAGTAACAGACTCGGGGCGTCCGTCTCATTGTTGGACAGGTGATAATCACTGGATAGGTTACTGATGACGGTAAATCTGCCTGCATTCTTCTGCACTCTCTAGAAAGGCGTAGAATTAGGGGGGATATGATTGAGGTGTATAAATGGAAAACAGGAATAAATAAAGGGGATGTAAATAGGGTGCTGAAAATATCCAGCCAAGACAGGACTCGCAGCAATGGCTTCAAGTTGGAAAAGTTCAGATTCAGGAAGGATATAGGAAAGCACTGGTTTGGTAATAGAGTTGTGGATGAGTGGAACAAACTCCCGAGTACCGTCATAGATGCTAAGACGTTGTGTAGTTTTAAAAATAGGTTGGATAAATACATGAGTGGGTGTGAGTGGGTGTGAGTTTGGACATGACCAGCTTTTACTACCAGGTCAGTTGCCGTACTAATTCCTTAAGTGGTAGTGACCTGACTACCTGGAAACTGAGCTCCAGGTGGTCTGCTAGATAATTATATGAGTAGGTGCGGTTGTGTGTGAGTTAGTCCTGACTAGCTTGTGCTAATAGGTCAGATGCAGTGCTCCTTCCTTAAGTGAATGTAACCTGACCTGGCTGGGTCGGGGCATTGGCTTAAGCCTGTTGGAGACTTGGACATGCCTCGCATGGGCCAGTAGGCCTGCTGCAGTGTTCCTTCTTTCTTATGTTCTTATGTTCTAAAACTTGGTCTTATGGTGTTCGTTGTCACGTGACTCACGTTTTCTGGAGTCACCGGCGATGACTGAGTTGAGTAGTGATTCCCTAAGCGGGTTCGGGAATGGGTAGTGAAATTGAAGTAGGTGGGAGGAAAAGGCTCTGGGTGCTACCATTTCAATATATAAAATGAGAGAATCTTATCTATTTTAGATGCTGTATGCTCCTGAGAGGAGCAGATGGTCAGAGCCCATAACACTAACTCTCCCTCGCCTCCGCTTAAGAATTTCTCATCTGATCTTGAATAACTTACAGCGTTTGACTTTATTGGAATTATGTAATTTATGTGCACATAACATCTGTGTTCCATCAACACCATTGTTAAAAAAAATTGGTTCGTTTCTGGTATTCTTCGTGCAATTTTTCCATAGTCTGCTGTTTCCTCACCAGTACGTAAACATAGGCACAATCCGACAAGTATTAATTTCTAAGACACCTTTTGCAGGGGGGAAACTTTTATTATACGACGCTTCGCCAATAATGAAGCTTTATCAAGTACACAGAAATAAGCAAAAGTACCGACTTATAAAGCATAAAAGTATCTCAAGGTCAGCGGTGGTGGCTTAGGGGAACTCCCTTCAGTGCGGTGTTGGTCAAGATTCATCTGGAACACCTGCAGGAGGACTTCTTCAAGAACATCATCTGGAACACCTGCAGGAGGACTGCTTCAAGAACATCTGGAACACCTACAGGAGGACTGCTTCAAGAACATCTGGAACACACACATCACCTGCCTAAGATACGTCGGGAATATCTTGTTCCTAGTATCAAGACGCTTCTGTCTCACCGAATATAACAGTCAACCTTAAGAGAGTTGAACCTCCAATATAATTCACGTCGGAGGAAGAGAAAGATGATACCTTACATTACCTTGATCTGTAACTCTTTATGACTGGTGGCGTCCTGAAGCGCAGGAATACAGAAAACCAACTAGCTGGACAGCTAGCTGGCCCAGTGGCTTACGCGACGGTCTGGAGTTTTGAGACTCTCTCACCGCGGGTTCGAACCCCACCCGTGGTATGGTTTGTTTGCAATTGCGTCATTACGATTTCGTGAGTCATAGCAAAGATAACTTATTACATTATTATTCACACCACAACTTCAAAATCATAAGGAGGTGTAATTATAGGTGTCTTTTTTTGGTACACTAAAGATTTACACTGGTGAATTTCTACATGAATAAAAGCACACTGAAGACTATTTCTCTGCCCAGAAGTTCCTGCTCTATTTCATCCACTCTGGTAAACTTAGAGCTCTTCATAGACACAACATTAGTTAAGTTAGAACTGATATGGACCAGCGACTGGTCCTTTCCACGAGACTTAGTATGCAAGCAGCATGGATGACCCTAACAACACCTGTATGATCCATCATAACCTACATTCTCAACTCTGGACTGAGGATAAACACAACTGACATATCATGAAAAACGACAGGGCACATGAGGGATGCCACGAGGCATGAAACGGCAGAATAAAACGTAAGAGTGTATACATTAGCACAAACCATCACACAACATTGTGTGGGCTCAACACATAAAACTATAAAACTTCTCGATCTGACTCCCAGATTCTGCTTTTGATGTTGGGACGTACAGGAAGAGAATTTAATTTCGTATGCATGTTTCTAGTTCTTCTTAGGAGTATTAATGGTACCACGAGAGTGATTCCCCCCCTCCCTTCCTGGAGGGAGGGGGGACACTGATATTGGTAAAGCTATTTTAATATAAGGAATATGAGCTAACCCTCCCCTTCTTTGGACTTAATTTGATTGCCCTTCATTGCACAGGCGCTGTGTGACTCACAGCGCCTGTACGCGTGGTAAACCACAACTCACTTGGCAAACTGGGTACAATTTTTAGTTATACCATCGAAAATGTGTGCAAATTGACGAAATAATATTCAATATTTAGGTGGTAAATTTCCTGGTACACTCCCTGCGTTTGAGCAATGCCAGCAATTCTTGATGCTGACTTAATTCAATACTGTAATGGGAACTACGTACAAAATTTCTCGGAGATTATATCCGAACTCGTGATCCTCAGGCACGATCTTTTTGCAGCAACTTCCGGAACATTTTTATGAAGGGATCTAACTGAGAAAGAAGAATGTTTCAAGTTTTAAATGATTTACTAGTAAAAAAACCCAGCTGGTTAAAAACATAGGTGAGCAAACACTAGGACATATTTATTAGAAAATGTTTCGGTCTTTTTAAATCAATTAGCAAGGTTAATACTAGAAGGCCAGTTGATGGACGAAAAATGTGTACATAATACAAACAATTTGTATATGTGATTTCTACAATATATATAACGAATTCACACAATGTGTATACATAATCTACAGAATGTGAATATGCAAAATGAATATTTAGTGAGATGTAGCAGTGCACGATGTTTATATGCAATTTGTGTTTATATGCATTCTGTTTAAATGTAATATATGTTTATATCCAATCTATGTTATATGTAATCTATGTTTGTATGCAATCTATGTTTATATGTAATCTACACACATTGTTGGAACACATCTTGAAGTCAGCTGATTTTAGGGACTCTCTGTTACATCAGCAACAATTCCATCGATAGTTCGAGTTGCATAAAAAATGAGATCAGTTTATAATTTTATATATAATATTTTTAATATTAAATAAATTTATAAATGTAAATAAAAAGTGATTGATAAACACTGGTTCATTATCACCAACCAACTTATCCATTACTGCTTCTTGGTGGAAACTGTTGTAAACAGTCAGTATCGCTAGAAAATCTTAGTGTATTCGGGTACAATAGTGATTGTAACATGACTATTACACTTCTTGTGTACAGTGTTTCATTATTGATAGTAATATTCGCACCTTATTGAAAGAAGAACTGTGTCTTATTGAATGTTCCCTGAGATCTGCTGATATATATCTCCTGATACATGAAAATAATCATTGGAAATTATAACTACTGTGATACCAGGTAGATATTACTAGACGTTGGAATGTACATTACTGTAGTACCAGGTAGATATTACCAGACGTAGGAATGTACATTACTGTAGTACCAGGGAGATATTAGCAGACACAGGAATGTATATTACTATAGTACCAGGGAGATATTAGCAGACACGGGAATGTGCATTACTGTAGTACCAGGGAGATATTAGCAGACATAGGAATGTACATTACTGTAGTACCAGGGAGATATTAGCAGACACGGGAATGTACATTACTGTAGTACCATGGAGATATTAGCAGACATAGGAATGTACATTACTGTAGTACCAGGGAGATATTAGCAGACACAAGAATGTACATAGTTAAGGGGTCTAAGAAGGTTGTGAGCATCGTGTATACATAATTCCACAGTTAATAAATATAATTCAAACAATATATACACATAATGTGCACAGTGTGATTGCATATGTATATGTAACTCATGAAATATGTTAACACAAACCATACTGTGCGAATACCTAATTAATACAGTTTACATACGTAATCCCCGCAGTGTGTAATCGTTAATTACACAATGTAAATACATAATATGAACAGAGTGTATAAAGAAAATAATCCATCTAACATCTACG
Source organism: Cherax destructor (assembly GCA_009830355.1). NCBI lineage: Eukaryota > Metazoa > Arthropoda > Malacostraca > Decapoda > Parastacidae > Cherax > Cherax destructor. The sequence continues at coordinate 83,344 of WNWK01003295.1, forward strand.
CCTGAACCTCTAACTATGTATTCATAATATGCAAAATATGTTCAAGGATTTCACACAATGTGTATACAAGATGCTCTAACTCCACTATGGATTTATGAATCGCTTGATAAAAGAAAAGAAAAAGAGGGTAAATATAGCAATCAATATAATATCTGGTGGCTATGAGCAGAAAGATGGATGTACATAACTATGCGGGAATGTTAATGAGCCAGGAAGGTTCACAGCTTCATTGAGACGACTTCCCAGGTCCTGGTGGACTCCTGGTCGACTTCAATACAGGTGCTCCTTTCTTTTTAATTCCCGTATTTTAATTTTCATATATATATATTATGTTACAAAAAGATCACAGTAAACAGGTGATATCAAAATATGCAAGACAACCACTATGAAAAAATAGAAGAATTCCAAGCGCTTTCGTGACTACTCACATTATCAAGGAACTATAAAAGGAAACATTATGTTAACTTAAATCAATATCGTCGTCGAAAAAAGTGTGCCTAATTCTGAAATAATAGTTAATAATATATGTTATTGGTAAACGAGTCTGACCGGAAGAATTTTTCAAGTAGTAAATAGTTTACTAGTAGTAAATGGTTAACTAGTAGCAAATGGTTTACTAGTAGTAAATGGTTTACTAGTAGTAAATAGTTTACTAGTAGTAAAAAAACCCAGATGCTGGATAGAATGCGTATACATAATACAAGCAATTTGTATACGTGATTTCTCCAATTTTTATAATGAATCCTCACAATGTTTATACGTAGTCTACAGAATGGGAATATGTAAGGTGCGTGTTTAATGCGATGTAGCAATGCACAATGTTTATATGTAATCTATGTTTACATGCAATGTGTGTTTGTATGCAGTCTATGTACAGATGCAATCTATGTCCATATGCTGTCTATGTTTATATGCAATCTATGTTTATATGCAATCTATGTTCATGTGCAATCTATGTTTATATGTAATCTATGTTTACATGCATTTTATGTTTATATGCAATCTATGTTTACATGCATTTTATGTTTATATGCAATCTAGGCACAATTCACATTGTCGGAAGACATCTTGAAGACAGCAGCTTCGAGAGACGAACTATTCAATGATCCTCAAATTTCTTCGCTAGTTTGAGTCGTATAAATAATGCGATCTGTTTATACTTTATTTATAAATATTGTTTTTAATATTTAATAAACGTAAATAAAAGTGATGGATAAACACTGGTTCATTATCACAAACCGACTTATCCATTACTACTTCTTGGTAGACACTGTTGTAAACACAGTCAGTATCGCTACAATCTCTTAGTGTACACGGTCACAATGGTGATTGTAACATCATCTTTTGGTGTACACTGTTTCATTCTTGATATTAATATTCCCACCTTAATGAAAGAAGAAGAGTGACGTGTTGAATATTCTCTGAGGTCTGCTGATATACGTCTCCTGTTCTCCCTCCACACTGGTTTTAACGACTTCATTGATATATGAAAATAATCAGGGGTAATTATAAAAACCAATGTGATACCAGGGAGATATGTGCAGTGACGGGAATGTACATTACTGTGATACCAGGGAGATATGTGCAGTGACGGTAATGTATGTACATTACTGTGATACCAGGGAGATATGAGCAGTGACGGGAATGTACATTACTGTGATACTAGGGAGATATGTGCAGTGACGGGAATGTACATTACTGTGATACTAGGAAGATATGTGCAGTGACGGGAATGTACATTACTGTGATACTAGGGAGATATGAGCAGAGTGCCGGATATACATAAATATCCCTGAAAGTTTAGGCCTAGGAAGGTTGCGAGCAATGTGTATACATAACCCCGCAGTTAATATACATAATTTATAATTTAAACGATGTTTATACATAATCGAACAGTTAATAAACATAATTCAAACAATGTGTATGCATAACATACACATCGTGAATGTAATCCACAAAATATGTTTATATATCTCATGAAATATGTTAACACAATCCACACTGTGGGAATACCTAATTTACACAGTTTATATACATAACCCCCGTAGTGTGTATTCAGTATTTACACAACGTAAATACATAATATGCACAAAGTGTATAAAGCAAATAACCCATTTATCATGTATGCCTAAACTTCTAAATAAGAATTCACAAGCCAGTGTGTATACATGATGCTCTCCTTCCCCTGTGGATTAATGAATCACTTGATAAATGAAAATAAAAAGTGGTAAACATAGCAATGTGATAACAGGTGGATATGAGCATAGAAATGAATGTACATAACTATGCCAGAATGTTAATGACCCAGGAAGGGTCACAGCTTCACTGTGAAGACGACTTCCTGGAACCTAAGGACTCCTGGTCGACTTCTGGTAAGTTCCCCTTTCTTTATAATTACTATATTCAATTTTAATATTTTTTTTAATAAATCAAATCAGTGTCATCAAAAGTTGGTGCATAATGCCGAGATAATATTCAATAATCAAATATAATATTATTAGTAAACGAGTCTCACAGGAAGAATATTTCAAGTTTTAAATGATTTACGAGTAAAATAGCAGTTCTTGGATGGAACGTGTATATGTAATACAAACAATTTGCATACGTAATTTCTACAATTTTTATACTGAATTCACACAATGTGTATTTGTAATAAGAAGAAGGTGAATATTTAAGGTGCATATTTAATGTTATGTAGCAGTGCAAAATGTTTATATGCAGTTTATGTTTAAATGCAATCTATGTTTATATGAAATCTATGTTTCTATGCAGTCTATGCTTATATGCAATCTATGTTTATATGCAATCTATGAACAATACACATTGTTGGAATACATCTTGAAGACAGCAGCTGCGAGAGACGCATTATTCCATCAATTTCAATTCCCTCGCTAGTTTGAGTTGTACAAGAAATGCGATCAGATTATTATTTTACACACACACACACACACACACACACACACACACACACCCACACACACACACACACACACACACACACATATGCATCATTACATCCTCCTAGTGTACACCGGTACAATATTCATTGTCATGTCTCCTTTTTTTGTATAGTGTTTCATTATTGATAATCATATTTCCACCTTAATGAAATTAGAGTGACGTGTTGAATGTTCCCTGTCATCTGTTGATATACATCTCCTGGTTTTCTTCCACAGTGGTTTAAAAAGCAGATATAAGGACTTGATCTGTTATTTAATAAGGAAATCAGATCAAGAGAAATAAAAAAAAAAGGAAGGCAAAGGGCTAATATGAGTTCGACCTCGTGAGTGTCAGGATCCCGGAGGTCGACCTCACAGTGCAGCTGTAAACCTTCCTTGTTCTTTAACATTTCGACATAGTTAAGCACCTCCGTTTCTCTTCTCATATCCATCTGGAATCACATCATAGATTTGTACATCCATCTCTCTGTTTAAATCCACCTGGTATCACAGTGGTCAATATAGTTACCATTTACTGTTTTCATTTATCCAGTGATTCATTAATCCACTGTGGAGGGAGAGCAGGATTTATATACCTGCAGTTCTCAGGCAACACCTAGTATGTTCCTCTCGTTGTTACAGTGAGCAAGTGGTAACGTTACAGTCATTGCTGTAACACCACTAGTGTTTGGATATACAGTACTTTGTATGGATTATACATATTCAGTGTCTAGATTATGAATGCACGTAAAGTGGAGCGTATGCACATTGGCATTCATTCTGTATTCACGTTGAATAGATAGTTCATACTTACATCTATATATATATATATATATATATATATATATATATATATATATATATATATATATAAACTGTGTGAATTAGGTATTCCCACAGTGTACAGTGTGGATTGTGTTAATGTATTTCATAAGATACTTATACATATATTGTGGATTACATTCACATTGTGCATATTATTATATATATATACACATTGTTTGAATCATGTATAATAACTGTGGGGTTATGTATACACATTTTTTTAATTATGTATATTAACTGTGGGGTTATGTATACACATTCCTCACAGCCTTCCTAAGCCCTTAACTTTCCGGCATATTTATGTAAAACCGGCACTCTGCTCATATCTCCCTGGTATCACAGTAATATACATTCCCGTCATTGCTCTTATCTCCCTGGTATCACAGTAATATATATTCCCGTCACTGCTCATATCTCCCTAGTATCACGGTGGTTATTTTAATTACCACTGATTATTTTCATTTATCAATGGAGTCGTTAATGCTTTATTTATTTTCCAATTAATGTTTAATAATAAAACAAGGGTCTCACTGGAGGACTATGTCAGGTTTGAGAGATTTATAAGGATAAACCAGATGCTGGCTGGAATGTATATACCTAATCCTCACTATGTTAATTTTTAAGCTAATATATACATATAATTCACATAATGTGTGTACATACACGATGTGTATACATAATCCAAATAATGTGTATATAATCCATACAATGAATATATGTAATGACTGTAATGCATACCCGAATACAGTGCGCACAATGTACATATGTAATTCACATTCAATTCACAGAATGTATACATGTAATCCATCCACAATACATAGTATAAGCATTATGAAATATCTATACATAATCCACACAATACACACTATGTGCATGTGTATTCTACACAGAATATACACAGTGAGTAAATCTACTTAACAGAGAGTATACACACACATTGTATAAACTGGTACCTAAATCACAATGAATTTTTGTAGTTCGTCCATTGTATTTTAAGATACAATACATGTAATTTGTGTGTGTGTATGAGAGACAAAATTTGGATTTCTTTTCTGTGGAACCGCCAGCCAGTGACTTCCTCGGTCTATTATAGAAAAGATAAAGTGTTTGAGGTAATCAGTCCCTCAACCTGGAGTTGATTACCTCAAACTGCTTCTTATCTTCTGTGTAATGTACTGAGGAAGCCACTGGCTGGCCAGAAGTGTCCACAATACAGGTACCTAAATATACCACAAGTGTCTCATACATTAACTGGTCAGTCTTCTAAACTATGTACATACAAATGTGATTCACGTACAACACACACTGTTGTAAGACAACTGGAAGACAACACACACTGTCGGAAGACAACTGGAAGACAACACACACACTGTTGTAAGACAAATGGAAGACAACACACACTGTTGTAAGACAACTGGAAGACAACACACACTGTTGTAAGACAACTGGAAGACAACACACACTGTTGTAAGACAACTGGAAGACAACACACACTGTTGTAAGACAACTGGAAGACAACACACATTGTTGTAAGACAACTGGAAGACAACACACACTGTTGTAAGACAACTGGAAGACAACACACACTGTTGTAAGACAACTGGAAGACAACACACACTGTTGTAAGACAACTGGAAGACAACACACACTGTTGTAAGACAACTGGAAGACAACACACACACTGTTGTAAAACAACTGGAAGACAACACACACTGTTGTAAGACAACTGGAAGACAACACACACTGTTGTAAGACAACTGGAAGACAACACACACTGTTGTAAGACAACTGGAAGACAACACACACTGTCGGAAGACAACTGGAAGACAACACACACTGTCGGAAGACAACTGAAAGACAACACACACTGTCGGAAGACAACTGGAAGACAACACACACTGTCGGAAGACAACTGGAAGACAACACACACTGTCTAAAGACAACTGGAAGACAACACACACTGTCGGAAGACAACTGGAAGACAACACACACTGTCGGAAGACAACTGGAAGACAACACACACTGTCGGAAGACAGCTGGAAGACAACACACACTGTCGGAAGACAACTGGAAGACAACACACACTGTTGTAAGACAACTGGAAGACAACACACACTGTTGTAAGACAACTGGAAGACAACACACACTGTCGGAAGACAACTGGAAGACAACACACACTGTCGGAAGACAACTGGAAGACAACACAAACTATTAGAAGACAACACACACTGCTGGAAGACAACTGGAAGACAACACACACTGTTGTAAGACAACTGGAAGACAACACACACTGTTGTAAGACAACTGGAAGACAACACACACTGTTGGAAGACAACTGGAAGACAACACACACTGTTGTAAGACAACTGGAAGACAACACACACACTGTTGTAAGACAACTGGAAGACAACACACACTGTTGTAAGACAACTGGAAGACAACACACACTGTTGGAAGACAACTGGAGGACAACACACACTGTTGTAAGACAACTGGAAGACAACACACACTGTTGGAAGACAACTGGAAGACAACACACACTGTTGTAAGACAACTGGAAGACAACACACACTGTTGTAAGACAACTGGAAGACAACACACACTGTTGTAAGACAACTGGAAGACAACACACACTGTTGTAAGACAACTGGAAAACAACACACACTGTTGGAAGACAACTGGAAGACAACACACACTGTTGGAAGACAACACACACTGTTGGAAGACAACACACACTGTTGGAAGACAACTGGAAGACAACACACACTGGTGGAAGACAACACTCACTCTAGGAAGCCAACTGGAAGACAACACACACTGTTGTAAGACAACTGGAAGACAAATAGAAGACAACGCACACTGTTGGAAGACAACACACGTTGTTGGAAGAGAACTGGAAGACAACACACACTGTTGGAATCATCTGGAAGACAACACACACTACTGGAAGACAACACACACTGTTGGAAGACAACTGGAAGACAACACACACTGTTGGAAGACAACACTCATTCTAGGAAGACAACTGGAAGACAACAACTTGTAGATGTACTCCATGACATTAATCTAACTCTTTCGTTATTTTTAGTTAGATAAATAATACGATCACTGATTTTTAATATATATATATATATATATATATATATATATATATATATATATATATATATATAGTTCAAATATTAAATAAATATATATAAAGACTGAGGGATAAACACTATGGTACATTATCTACAACCTCCAAGTGAGCTCTGTTACAGAAGTGATTTTAAAGTAATCACTATATGGTGTACTCTGTTACTGAACACACAGTGTCAATAATGCCTACTGGCGTATGATTTTAATATTTATTGTAACGTTACCATCTTCCCACTGTAACAACATGAGTGACATGCTGGATGTTGTCTGAGATTAGCAGATGCACTTTCCCCGTTCTCCCTCCAGTTGTTCAATGAATCTCTTAATTAATGAAAATAATTGTTAATATAGCATCCACTGACATATGTATATTAGTATGTGTAGAGCCAAGTGGATGTACATAGCTATGATACTAGGTGCATATGAGTAGAGAGACAGGTGTAGGTAAATATGAACTAGGAAGGTCACTAGCTATATTATGAGATCGACCTTCGTGGTCCTGACGGTCACCAGGTTGAACTCAGAAAATAGAATTGTCATTTCCTTTTTTTTTTTTTTTTTTATAATTTCATGTTTTTTTAAGTAGAAAATTAATGTCGTAATCGAACATATGTGAATAAAGCCAAAATAATTTTTAAATATAACTTATCAGTAACGAGAGATTTACAGAAGGAATATCTTAAGTATTGAATTATTTACTAGTTAAAAGTCATTTGCTGGATAGACTGTGTATACATAATACACACTATTTGTATATTTGATCCCACAATGTGTATATCGAATGCTCACAATGTGTATATTCAATCTACAGAGTCACATATTCTATGCGATATACATTAGCTCACAGTATGTGTATCTAATCTACGCTAAAAAAAAGAATAAATGTATAAAGTTGGGATGTTTGAATGTACTTGGATGCAGTGCAGACAATAAGAAAAAGATGATTGTTAATATTATGAATGAAAAGAAGGTGGATGTCGTGGCTCTAAAAGAAACAAAGCTGAAAGGGGTAGGGAATTTTCAGTGGGGAGAAATAAAGGGGATTAGGTCAGGTGTATCTGAGAGAGTTAGAGCTAAGGCAGGGGTGGCAATAATGTTGAAGAATCAGTTAAAGCAGGAGAAGAAGAAATTAGATGTATAAATTCAAGGATTATGTGGAGTAAAATAAGTGTCGGATGCGAAAATGCGTTATAATAACTGTTTATGCACCTGGAGAAGAGAGGAGGAAAGAGAGAGACAGAGAAATTTTGGGAGACGTTAAGTTAGTATTTAGGAACTTTTGAACTATGCGAGAGAGTAATTGTGGAAGGGGACCTGAATGCTAAAGTGGGAGAAGTGGTTATAGACGGCGTGGAAGGTAAGTTTGAGGTGCAAGGGGTAAATAATAATGGGGGACATTTGATTGAACTTAATACAGAAAGAGGCTTGGTAACAGGTACTACATATTTTAAGAAAAAGATGACAAATATGTATACGAGATATGACATAGGGCGTAATAAGAGTAGTTTGTTGGGCTATATATTGGTGGATAAAAGGTTGATGGGTAGACTTCTGGATGTGCATATTTACAGAGTGGCAACAGGTATATCAGATCATTTTTTAGTTGTTGCTACAGCGAGAGTAAAAGGTAGATGGGATACAAGGAGAATGGCATCAACGAGTAAGAGAGAGAGAGAGGCGAAAGTTTATAAACTAAAGGAGGAGGCAGTTAGGGTAAGATATAAACAGCTATTGGTAAAAATATGGGCTAGCGAGAATATAGGTAATGAGGTAGAAGAGGTATGAGGTAGATTTAAGAATGTAGTGTTAGATTGTTCAGTAGAAGTTTGTGGATGTAGATGGGTGGTTGTGGGAGGGAAGAGAAGCAGTCGGTAAAACGAGTAATAAGAGAGAAGAAGTCAGCATATGAGAGGTTTCTACAAGCAGAAGTAATATTATTAAGGAGGAGTATAAGGTGAGGAAAAAAAAGAGAGAGTAAGAGTGGTAAGGGAATGCAAAAAGAGAGCAAATGAGAGAATGGGTGAGATGCTGTCAACAAATATTGCTGAGAATAAGAAAAAGATTTTAACTAAATCGCGAAGCAAATCAATTTCATTATCGAAAATCTGTGTAGTGATATGATTTTTTTTCATTATTTTAGGTTTGCCATAAAACAAAAGTCTCACTGGAATAATATATCAGGTTTTGAGCGATTTACTAGTAAAAAATAATTTGTTGGATGGAATGTATATACATAATAAACACAGCTTGTATGTATAATATTCACAAAATGTAAATGGAGCAAACAGAAAGTGTGTATATAATACACACACAGTTAACACATAATCCCCATAATGTGCATCTGTATTACACATACAATACATACATACATACATACATACATAATGCACATAATGAATATTATCTACAATACACGTAATCCACTCACAATATGCACAGTGTGCATAAATAATCCAGAGGCAATAACCACGTTGTACTGTATATACCAAGAGCTAAATCCCACAGTGACTTTGCCAAGTTCATACAATGTATATCCAAACACAACACACAGTGCATGTGTATTCCAAGCAGAATACACGCCACTGCTGGGAGACACCTGCTTGGAGATACTCTCCATCCTGTTAGCTTAACTCCTTTGCTAGTTTGAGTTAAATAATAGAATCAATGAATATGTTATATATATAAATATATTTTTATATTAAGTAAATATATAAACGACTGATGGATAAATTCTGTGGTATGTTTCTCAAAATTTACTGATCCTTTACTGTTACAGTACTGCCTGTAACTGTACAACCTTCCAGTGTACGCTGTTACAGTACTGCCTGTAACTGTACAACCTTCCAGTGTACGCTGTTACAGTACTGCCTGTAACTGTACAACCTTCCAGTGTACGCTGTTACAGTACTGCCTGTAACTGTACAACCTTCCAGTGTACGCTGTTACCTTACTGCCTGTAACTGTACAACCTTCCAGTGTACGCTGTTACAGTACTGCCTGTAACTGTACAACCTTCCAGTGTACGCTGTTACAGTACTGCCTGTAACTCTACAACCTTCCAGTGTACGTTGTTACCTTACTGCCTGTAACTGTACAACCTTCCAGTGTACGCTGTTACCTTACTGCCTGTAACTGTACAACCTTCCAGTGTACGCTGTTACCTTACTGCCTGTAACTGTACAACCTTCCAGTGTACGCTGTTACAGTACTGCCTGTACCTCTACAACCTTCCAGTGTACGCTGTTACAATACTGTCTGTAACTGTACAACCTTCCAGTGTACGTTGTTACCTTACTGCCTGTAACTGTACAACCTTCCAGTGTACGCTGTTACAGTACTGCCTGTAACTGTACAACCTTCCAGTGTACGCTGTTACAGTACTGCCTGTAACTGTACAACCTTCCAGTGTACGCTGTTACAATACTGTCTGTAACTGTACAACCTTCCAGTGTACGCTATTACCTTACTGCCTGTAACTGTACAACCTTCCAATGTACGCTGTTACAGTACTGCCTGTAACTCTACAACCTTCCAGTGTACGCTGTTACAGTACTGCCTGTAACTGTACAACCTTCCAGTGTACGCTGTTACAGTACTGCCTGTAACTACAACCTTCCAGTGTACGCTGTTACAGTATTGCCTGTAACTACAACCTTCCAGTGTACGCTGTTACAGTACTGCCTGTAACTACAACCTTCCAATGTACGCTGTTACAGTACTGCCTGTAACTACAACCTTCCAGTGTACGCTGTTACAGTACTGCCTGTAACTCTACAACCTTCCAGTGTACGCTGTTACAGTACTGCCTGTAACTACAACCTTCCAGTGTACGCTGTTACAGTACTGCCTGTAACTACAACCTTCCAGTGTACGCTGTTACAGTACTGCCTGTAACTACAACCTTCCAGTGTACGCTGTTACAGTACTGCCTGTAACTACAACCTTCCAGTGTACGCTGTTACAGTACTGCCTGTAACTCTACAACCTTCCAGTGTACGCTGTTACAGTACTGCCTGTAACTACAACCTTCCAGTGTACGCTGTTACAGTACTGCCTGTAACTCTACAACCTTCCAGTGTACGCTGTTACAGTACTGCCTGTAACTACAACCTTCCAGTGTACGCTGTTACAGTACTGCCTGTAACTCTACAACCTTCCAATGTACGCTGTTACAGTACTGCCTGTAACTCTACAACCTTCCAGTGTACGCTGTTACAGTACTGCCTGTAACTGTACAACCTTCCAGTGTACGCTGTTACAATACTGTCTGTAACTGTACAACCTTCCAGTGTACGCTGTTACAATACTGTCTGTAACTGTACAACCTTCCAGTGTACGCTATTACCTTACTGCCTGTAACTCTACAACCTTCCAGTGTACGCTGTTACAGTATTGCCTGTAACTGTACAACCTTCCAGTGTACGCTGTTACAGTATTGCCTGTAACTCTACAACCTTCCAGTGAGCACTGTTACTAATGCTCCCTGGTGTACAAAGTTTCAGTGTGACTTTGTAAATGGTCCAAGTCGGGCCGAAACGTCGTCGTAAGCTCCTCTCTTTTATATGTGCGGGTTGTGTGTGTATTGTTCCAGTCACGGTATTGTGCCTTTTTTGTTATTTCATTATTGATTGTAACGTTGCCACTCACCACTATAATATCGAGAGTGAAATGCGGGATGCTTCCTGAGATCTGCATGTCTATAAATTAGGCAAGAATTGATGAATTCACTGTGTCAAGATTTCATTTAGGTCATTCAGTTTTTTATCTAAATTCTCTATTAAAAATATATGTAGAGCGTTCAGCTTGTACAATGCTTTGAAGAATGTTTTATTGGCAGCCATCACTGCCTTCTATTCTTTCTCCCTCATGATAGCGTCTAGTCAGGTTATCCCAGTCTACAGTTTTCAAGATCCTCATCTCCATATAATCTGCAGCTTGAAAATTGGAGTACTTAATTTTGTTACTGTTAAGGTAATTCCATGAAATATGTGATCACTTTCTCCATTAACCTCAAGATCATCTATCAGAGAAGCCTTGTTTGCCAGAACCAAGTCCAGCAAGTTATTTCCTCTAGTTGGTCCTGGACCATTTCAAGAAAGTCGCTAGACTCCAGACTACATGTCAAATTGACACAATTGATTTGGTTAAAGTTTAAATCTCCCATTAACATTGCATTTTCATTTCTGGATGCCTGAGCATTATCGTCTTAAATCAGTTTACAATGATGGCTATCGAGGTTTAGGGGTGTTGTAGGTCACACCTAAAATTAGCTTTTCATAGCCTTTGAGAAACTGCAGCCAAACAGATTCTGTGCCTGTTCTTTCCATCTTTATATTGTTTATGATGTATCACATGAACTTTTCCTTAACATACATAGCAACTCTGCCAACTTTCCTGGTGACTGTCAGTGTGAAATAACTTCTGCCCTTCTATGTGGAACTCAGCAAACTTGTCCCTATTTTCCAGACTGAACCTGGTTTCGGTTATTGCAATAGTATTTATGTTTCTATGTTTCTTGTACATGCATTTAACCTTAGTTCGTCTATTATATTTCTTGTACTCCAGCTAATTGTATAATATAATAGATACTAAAGACGTTATAGCGTTGCTTTTCTCTCGTCTCGTTTCGTTTGAAGAACCAATTTTTCGTTTACATCTTGAATTATTTTATGAACTATCCTGTTTTCTGAATGTTTGCCTAATATATCTCGACAGTTTTTGTTCTCTCTCCGCCCCTCGTACTGTAACCTTTATGTTTCCCACACACTCTCGTACCTTTGTCTTTTATCAGTTTAAAGTTTGAGATAATTAAGCAACAACTCCAGCTAAACTTGCCACTGTTGTCACCGCTGCACTAGAGAGATGCACTCCACCCACTGCATACATATCATATTTGCCACAGAAGTTATCCCAGTTATCAAAGGAATTCTAAGTTTCTTACAGTACTTGGCTAGCCAGCAGTTTACCCCAATTATCCCAGACATCCATTCACCGCTGACTCCCCGTCTGGATCAGATGAGTAAATCGTCGACAATTTGACCAAACCAATATGGAGAAACTCAACAAAGGTGCCAGAACAATCGTTTTCAATTTCAGAACTGCCTTTCTAAAAGTCAAGAACAACCTGTTTCAAATGAAACGGCAGATGTACACCAAATCGTGTACAAAGCTTGTAATTTGGTTTACGAATGTTAAGCTCAAAGAAATTCGGACACAGTGAGTAATTGAACATAAGAGTCCATTAGATCAGCTTTCAGACAACATGAGAACACGAAATAAACACGAAATGCCCTAAAAAACGAACAGCAAAGATGGCCTATAAAAACGACTTGCATCTTCAATCGAAAACAACTGAATCAGTTTTGATCAAGACAAACCCAGATCTATATATCTCACCGAGACAGTGGAAACCTGACGTAGTTTCAACATCCTACACTGACGTACCCTCACTTAGTGACCTTAGACTCAGATGACCTGCAGCTTAGGTGACCCAACGCTCAGCTGACCTGCAACACAGATGACCCAACGCTCAACTGACCTGCAACACAGGTGGCTCAACATTCAGCTGACCTGCAACACAGACGACCTGACCTGTCATTCTCGCTTTTAAATCTTCATGGTTGCTTGTCGCTCTGCACTCTACTGAGCACCTCAGTTGTGGTCAAAAATTAAAGTGAAAATACAGTTAAACAGGAAACCCTCAGCGCTTTCATGTACTGACACATACATCATCATCACCAGAGGACTATGCCTCTGAAGATGATGTGTCAGCACATGATAGCGTCCAGATCTCCCTATTTATTTTTCACGAAGGTCATGTGTGATAGTGGCGCTGCGGTTTCATTTGAACATATGATGTCTGGAATGTATATTTGCGGTGACAACACGATGCAACTGCGAGCCCGTCCAGAAAGAATGTTCCCCTTGTATTCTTTCATTTTTTCTTACTCGATGGTGAGAGAGAGAGAGAGAGAGAGAGAGAGAGAGAGAGAGAGAGAGAGAGAGAGAGAGAGAGAGAGAGAGAGGGGGACGAGGGAATAAAACTGTGGTAATGGGAAAAGACAGAGGAGAGTGAGAAATGGAATGGGATGGAGAGTGAGAGGAGGAGGAGGAGGGGAAGGCGGAGGGGAAGGCGAGGCAGGAGGCGGAGGAGAGGTAGGTAAAAATGGACATCCATTTAGGAGCGAAACAGAACAGCTGCTCCTTGTCAAAATTATGGAGATGGATGTGATATTGGAAATCCACAGCCCTGGTACCTGGGGAGTGCTTAGCTCTCGTACGCACGGAGGACGAAGAGGAGGAGGACGAGGTGTGGACAAAAATCAATGGTCATGCAATAGATAAACGAGGGAAGAGACATTGTCAAGATGATTACATGGAAAACACAGATGGCAGAGGCTGTCTGCCAAGAAGGACTATCTACGTCTATCTAGATTAAGGAGAATCATATATTGTCTAGTTGTATGAACTAAGGATAGCAAAGCAGAAGGTTCTCTTCCCACCCGGCATATCCTCCGGTCACTACCAACGGGAAACGAGGATGTGGGTGGGGGTAATATACCATACCACATTGAAAACATTGTTTGTTATTTACAAGCGAGGGGGAAGTGGATGGAAGGCGTCGGCTACAACTACCTCTACATATTACTACTGTTCTTACAGCAACTCCATGTGTTGCTCCACTGACACTCCCAGCTGTGTGTAACAGTGGGTTATATTTCTAGGTACCATTTAGTTCTTCTGAGCAGTGGTGCAGGTGTTTGCTCGCCTCCTCTCTGACGACCACCACCAATACCACCACTACCATTACCACCACCACTACCACTACCACCACCACTACCACCACCACTACCACTTCCACCACCACTACCACTACCACCACCACCACCACTACCACTACCACCACCACTACCACTACCACCACCACCACCACTACCACTACCACTAACACCACCACTACCACTACCACCACCACTACCATTACTACCACCACTACCACTTCCACCACCACTACCACTACCACCACCACTACCATTACCACCACCACTACCACTACCACCACCACTACCACCACCACTACCACTACCACTACCACCACCACTACCACTACCACCACCACTACCACACCACCACTACCACTACCACCACCACTTCCATTACCACCACCACTACCACCACCACTACCACTACCACTACCACCACCACCACTACTACCATTACTACCACCACTACCACCACCACGACTACAACACCACTACCACCACCACCACTACCACCACCACCACTACCACCACCACCACTACCACAACCACCACTACCACCACCACCACTACCACACCACCACTACCACCACCACTACCACAATAACTACCACTACCACCACCACCACTACCACCACCACTACTACCACCACCAACACTACCACACCACCACTACCACCACCACTACCACCATCACTACCACTACCACCACCACCACTACCACCACCACCACTACCACCACCACCACTACCACCACCACCACTACCACACCACCACTACCACCACCACTACCACTATCACTACCACTACCACCACCACCACCACTACCACCACCACTACCACCACCACTACCACTACCACCACCACTACCACTACCACCACCACTACCATTATCACCACCACTACCACCATCACTACCACTACCACCACCACTACCACCACCACTACTACCACCACTACCACTACCACCACCACTACAACCACCACCACCACTACCACTATCACCACCACTACCACTACCACCACCACTACCACTACCACTACCACTACCACTACCACCACCACTACCACTACCACCACCACTACCACCACCACTACCATTACCACCACCACTACCACTACCACCACCACTACCACCACCACTACCACCACCACTACCACCACCACCACTACTATTATTATTGACACGGGCGCCTCATTGTCAAGTCACCATCATAATGTAGCAGCTGAACAAACACCAGTAATCCCTTCGGTTTGTTCCGATATAGTTTCTAGTTGAATTGTGTATCTGCAAGGCGCTGGACCAGCTGGATCTTAAATAAATTTAGTGTCTTCGCACTTACAGCTTCAGCGAGTTTGTTCCACTCTGCTATAATTCTGTTTGTTAAAAAAAATACGCACCTTTCGTGTTGCATCTCTTGCCTCGAAGTTTTTTTTTTCATTGTTTCGAGATATTGACGTGTTCAGCACTTCAAATAGTTCTTGTTTGAGGTGTAAAATTATTATTATTATTATTATTATTATTATTATTATTATTATTATTATTATTATATTCCCAGGGAAGTGGTAAATCCGCTGGGGTGGAATAACGCTGGAGACAGGGAAACTATGGGTGTTGATCCTGGGAAGACAGCCTCAGTTGCTGTTGCCAGGAGCCTTCACCAACAGCTGGGTAACTCACATCCCCATGAAATACACAGTGGAAATATTGCTTTTAAAAGCAGCTGCTTTATTGAAAAGGTGGGAATAAAAATTGATAAAGTAGTGAAAGGGAAAGAGAGAAGGAGTTAAGAGGGAGGGAGAAATGGAAGGGATAAAGACCTAAGCAAGAGAAACATAGAGGAGGAGGCAATAGGATATGGAAGTGGGAGGAATGTAATAATATTGGTAGAATTACCGACAATATGTTAAGTAAAAGGACACAAATGCAACTAATGTGACATTTTATTGTGGCAACGTTTCGCTCTCCAGGAGCTTTCTCAAGCCGTTACAAGCGTTACATGGACACAGTGGGCTATTATATACTCTCAAAGTGAGGTGAAATACTAGTGGTGGTCGAGGTAGTAGTGATAAGTAGTAGTAGTAGTAATACAATAAGGTAGAACAATCAATATGCACATGAGTAAAAGGTGATAAAACAAATACCTCGACCACCACTAGTATTTCACCTCACTTTGAGAGTATATAATAGCCCACTGTGTCCATGTAACGCTTGTAACGGCTTGAGAAAGCTCCTGGAGAGCGAAACGTTGCCACAATAAAATGTCACATTAGTTGCATTTGTGTCCTTTTACTTAACAAGTGGGAGGAAGGTAGGTCTAAGAAAGAGAGACGTAAGGAAGGAATGGGAGGGTAATATAATAAGAGGGGAGCTAAAATGTTACAAGCAATTAATGCAGGAAGGAATGACATATAATGGGGAGAGGGAGAGAGAATGATGAGACAGGGTGAGTGAGACGACGAGGAAGGATAGGGGAGAGAGAGAAAGAAAGAGAGAGACAGAGAGACAGACGGAGACAGACAGACAGACAGATAGATAGAGAAATGCAGGTAGACCAAGGTAAACGAAGAGGAGGAAGGGGAGAATAAAGAGGGAAGAGTGAGAGCAGCAGAAAAGGAAAGGGGTTTGACACGACATAAGGAGAGCATCAGAGATGCAGAGGAATGGTGTGGCTGAGAGGAGAGTGTAGAGGGGAGCGAGGGAAGAACGGAAAGGCGTGAAGGGAGAGAACAAGGGGAGAATCAGAATGGAATGCAACGGGGAGGAAAAGCAGCTGCAAGCACAGGGAGGGAAGTAGCCAGATGTGATAATTGCTGCAGCTTCTGTCAGACAACACCCAGTCATGTGTGTTGTTATGTAGACTGCTGGTGTTGTAGACAGCTAGCAGTAAGTAGGTACCTGGGTGCTAGTCGACTAGTGTGGGTCGCATCCTGGGTAGACAAGATTGAAGGATCCCAATGAAAATAAGACAGACAGTCCTCGATAACGCAGTTTTTTTTTTTTTTTTTTTTTTTTGGGGGGGGAGTATCCTGGGTGGCTAACCTCCCGAGTTAAAAATCCGAACAAATCTTTTCTTATCTTAAGTGACCAGTCTGTGCTACCTCCCCCACGACACAAGAGAAGGGGGTGAGTGGCGAGGGGTGTTGATGAGTGGGAGAACTCCATAGCATGTGTTCAACAGATTGTATAGTGCATACCATAGGTGTCCATACTCTCATTTCTCACAAAGTATATGGGGAAACAAATAATACTAAGTTTATTGACGTCAAGACAGTGTGAACAATATCAACAGAGAAAGTCTGTGTGAACAGTTACCCAAGTGTATTGTTCCTGCCTGTTCCTACCCAACATAAGAATGTCTCTACCACCTCCACACAACTCATGCCCCACCAATTCACCACAATGGAACACAATGCCTCTTCTAGCCACCATACACCCTCGCTGCATCCACCATGTCCACCTTCTCCACACACACACACACATACACACACATACCACACACACACACACACACACACACACACACACACACACACACACACACACACACACACACACACACACACATAAACAACAGGCCTAGTGTCTAATCGACATGTGCCTTGGACAAAATGGTAACTAACTAGCTCTTGTTCCACCCAACATGTCGTACTTTATGCACACACCCTAGCCAGCTGGATGAATGCTAATCAGAAGGAAGCTGACAGTCAAGGAAATGGCGCAGCTGACAGTGTTAGGAGAGACAGGTGTCGATCGTGTTTACGACTTTATCACCTTAACACTATTGGTTTCCTCCATAAACATGGTAGCTGCCCTGGTTCACGATGTCCTCCCGTGGAAAGTGATGGTCTTCAGCCACTTCAAGCACCTAAAAACAATCCAAAAAATCTTATCTCATCAGATAATATCTTACGTGTAACAACAGCTACCAGGATCCAGCATATTCCCCACGGCAGTCCGTCCTCTCGAAGCTGAAAAACTCACAGATCTGAAAAAAGATAACGAAAGTTCCACTACACTAAATGCTACACCAATCATCAATTCATGGCACGACTTTTACTTTCTTGGCAATGACTACTTAACAGTGCCGGCAAGAAGTGGCAATTCTCTAGACTCGACAGTCATCAAATCATTCAGAGATTTCCCCAAAACTGACAATCTCATTTGCATACCTTGTCAACACAAAATTGGGAGAGGCAGATCCCCTAATCGATCCACTGACAGTGAGAAAATTTGAGTTCAGGTGATCCCCCAAAACAAACTGAAGATAGCTACACAGTGGAGGCAATCAGGATAATCACCAGCGAAGATACAGTTGCCTCCAGGAACGCTGACACTGCTTAAGTATTGCCAGGAAAACCAGAGGCACTTCTAACACCCTCTCACGACTGAGGAACTACTGTTTATGCAAGAATCTGACGTTTGCAAAGCAATTATGTTATTCCTGTCTGGCTCTGCTGAAGCTACACTGGAACAAAACCCCAGCATTTAAAAGAAAGGATTAATTCAGTTCTCGGGAAGATTGTAGAGACACTGCTACCGGAGATCACAAGGTCTGACTTCTGATAACATTATACTTTTCTTCTTTGGTGCATCGCTTTGTGCCATGAAAAAAAAAGCTAGAGAACTCAGATCTATTTCCGCCTTGTTTCTAGATTTGAAGTATTCACACAGAGGCGGCCATGATGCTTCAACCAAACCAGCTTGGCTGTGGGGTCCCTCAAGGCAGCGAAGCAGCGGTTCAAGCAACAATGGCGTAAATCAACAACCTAGTAAGTGGTGGATGTGGCCTAGTAAGTGGTGAGTGTGGCCTAGTAAGTGGTGGGTATGGTCTAGTAAGTGGTGGGTGTGGACTAGTAAGTGGTGAGTGTGGCCTAGTAAGTGGTGGGTATGGTCTAGTAAGTGGTGGGTATGGCTTGGTGTGGTCTAGTAAGTAGTGGATGTGGGCTAGTAAGTGGTAGATGTGGCCTAGTAAGTGGTGAGTGTGGCCTAGTAAGTGGTGAGTGTGGCCTAGTAAGTGGTGAGTGTGGCCTAGTAAGTGGTGGGTATGGTCTAGTAAGTGGTGGGTATGGCTTGGTGTGGTCTAGTAAGTAGTGGATGTGGTCTAGTAAGTAGTGGATGTGGGCTAGTAAGTGGTAGGTGTGGCCTAGTAAGTGGTGAGTGTGGCCTAGTAAGTGGTGAGTGTGGCTTGGTGTGGCCTAGTAAGTAGTGGGTGTGGGCTAGTAAGTGGTAAGTGTGGTCTAGTAAGTGGTCTGGTGTGGCTTGGAGTCAGGCAACTACGAGATTAATATAAAAAAATTCTTTAATTGCACCTTATTGGGGAGGTGGGATGGAGATGTAGGTGGAGGGAGGGGGAGAAAGTGGAGGGAGCGGCAAGACAGTGGAGGCAGCTGGAAGGAAGTGGAGGAAAGAAGGACTCAAGTGGAAGGAGGGGAAGGAAAGGAGGACTCAAGTGGAAGGAGGGGAAGGGGGGTGGGTCGCGATGGTACATGGAAGTACATAGGAAAGAATGATAACAGAGGAGTCTCGAGTAAACAGTGAAGAAGAACTATTTACTTATTTCTAGGTTAATGAATTTATGATAGAAAAGGAGAGGGCTCTCTCCCCACCCTTCCCTTCCTGCAGTCGCTGCTGGTAAGAAAACAAGAAGAAAAACATTTCGTTCAACACAGTAAAAAAAAAAATGGCCTGGAATTTTCACGAAAAACAGAAGGCAAAGGTTACAACTCCATCTACTTGATACTGTTTCTGTCCTGACTGTTTATATTACTATACTGAATACCACTACTAGAACTGAAACAATCTCCTAATTCTACCACTATTGCTGCTGTTAACTTGGTCGCCTCGTTGTCAACTGATCGTCCTGATGCAGTTGTTAAATAAACATCACGAATGTAAACTACGGTAGGGGAGGGATTGAACTCGCGGCTAGTGAGTCGTAAAACTCCAGACCGGCGCGTTAGCCAGTCGTGTCATTACGATTTCGTGAGTCATCACATTTGTGTTTATTTCAGTTTACCACAGCGTAATATCAAGACGAATCCTTATTTGCGAAATTCAGGTCTGATTGCTTCTTAAAAAGATTGTTTGCAGACAGTTTGCTCCACTTTGCTATAATTCTCGATTACCCCCAATAAACTTCACATGCGTTCGTGTTGCATCCTCTGCCTCGAAGTTTCATTCCATTCTTTTGAGTTATCGACTCATTTTGCAGTTGACATAATTCTTCTTGTTTGAGTGCATCAACGTCAATCATAACTCAAAGGTTTGAACCTGATCTTGTAGTCTCCAGTTCCTAGGAGAGGAAAAGTTAAGTGCACTTTTGGTATCATCGACAATTTTTTTTTACGACAGATGCTACCGCTATTTCAAGGTCATTTAAGTGGATTTTGAAGTGAATTGTACAAATCCGATCCCTGAAGAACCGATCTGTCTTTACGTCCACTCAAACACCTCTGTGTACCACACTGTTTCATGTTTATCCAGACATGAAGTTTATATCCTAGACTATGTGCCTTTACTCTGGCCTCTGTACCTTCTCCAAGGTCTTTTGGAGATTTAGATATTCTATGTCTACTGGAACTCATCCCAGTTTTTGTGCATATAACTGAAAAGTTCGATTAAGTTGGTCAGGCATGACCTTTTGTTGCGGAATACTTGCTGATTTCCGATTATTAGATTATATTAACAGTCTTGTCCCAAATATTAGTTTCCATGTAATTACTTTGAAGTGACGTTAAGGTGATGGGACGTCAGTTAAAGGCACGAGTCTTGTCACCTTTTTTTTTTTTTTTAATATGGCGAGATCATTCAATAATTTCTTGTGTATCGGCATTTTATCTTGAATCAAGTGATTTGCAAAATTTTATCGTTAGCAAATAAGCGATTTGGTATCTATATTTTTTTATAAGTCCAGCGGGTAGTTCAGCCCGATTTATTAATATTCAGGTTCTCCAAGCATTTTAATATGTCTGTACGACTAATGTCTCGTTAATGTTCAGTTTGTCAGAGTCAGGCACTGAAAACATGCTTTGCGTCCTAGGAATGTTGGTATCATTTTCAGCTGTAAATACGGACCAGAAGCCTCTGTTGAATATTGTAATTATATCTCTGATGTTCTTTGTTATTCTGTCGTTATCGCTAGTTAAAAGGCCCAGTCGTTGCTTTTACCATTTTTACCCCAGACGTATTTGAAGAACTCTTTAGGATTACCTTTGATGTTTAGTGCCATTTATCTTTCGAAATTCCCTTTTAACATATCTGATTCTTATTTTACTTTCTGTACCCTTATATAATCCGTTTGGTCTTCGTGGTTACTGGTTAACTTAAATTGATGATATGCGTTACAAGGTTTTTGCCTTTGATCTCGACCAGTTGTCTCGCCCTCCAGCCTCACTTTGTTCTATATTTTTAACCTTTTATCTTGATATGCTCTCCCACTTGATGCTAAGAATTTTTATTTTGAATAGGACCCACGTTTCATTATCTGTATCCATTGGTTCGATCCAGTTTGTTGCTGATATCTCGGTGTATCTGATCAAAGTAACTGGGAACCATCATAGGGGTATTTTGAGTTTTAAAGTTTGTGTTTGTTTTGAACTGAACGATGTTGGGATCATTGCGTCCTACGTCACGTGATTAGATAAGTTCAGAGTCTGTGGTCAGAACAATATACAGTATAATGTTGTCATGAGATGTTAATGTGACCAGTTGTGTTAAGACGTTGTCCTCTGTCGTGATGGTGAGTCTGGATGCCAGCTGGTCCTCTGGTATACATTGTTCCAGTTGGTGTTAAGGACATTAAAGTTACCAACTAATATTGCCCCTTTGTTGCAACGTTGTCACAACCTTACACCACCAACGTTGTCACACCCTTACACCAAGAACGTTGTCACAACCTTACACCACCAACGTTGTCACACCCTTACACCAAGAACGTTGTCACAACACACTACCAACGTTTTCACAACCTTACACTACCAACGTTTTCACAACACAATAAAAATGTTGTCACAACCTTGCCCTGGCCATGTTTTCCGAGGATCGATCCCCGGCACGGATGGAAATGTTGGGCATGTTTCCTTACACCTGCTGCCGTTGTTCACCTAGCATCAAGTAGGTACATGGGTGTTAGGCGACTAGTGTGGGTGGCATCCTGGGGGTGATAGTATACCTTAGATAGTGCTGGGCTTTGAGATGAGCCGAGGTACAATAACAACGGCTTTTAGCCTGTAACATTCATTGCCCTGGCCACATTGTCACATCCTTGACCTGGCCACGTTGTCACATCCTTGACCTGGCCACGTTGTCACATCCTTGCCCAGGCCACATTGTCACATCCTTGCCCAGGCCACATTGTCACATCCTTGCCCTGGCCACATTGTCACATCCTTGACCTGGCCACGTTGTCACATCCTTGCCCTGGCCACGTTGTCACATCCTTGCCCAGGCCACATTGTCACATCCTTGCCCAGGCCACATTGTCACATCCTTGCCTTGGCCACATTGTCACATCCTTGCCCTGGCCACGTTGTCACATCCTTGCCCTGGCCACGTTGTCACATCCTTGCCCAGGCCACATTGTCACATCCTTGACCTGGCCACATTGCTACGACTAAGTGGGTGTTGCTGTAGAAAGCTTCTCCGTCAATACTGAAACTGTACCAGAGAACACTAGCATCCTGAGCCTCGTCCTTATCACACGAATCCTCAAATCTCTGATTTACTCCTATGAAGAGAGGGAGGAGGGCGGAAGTGAAGGGATGGAGGGGAAAGTGGAAAGATAGAGGGCGGAAGTGGACGGGAGGAGGTGAAAGTGGAGGAATGGAGATGGGGAAGAATGTGGCCAGGAGCTATGACTCGATCCCTGCAACCACAAATAGGTGAGTACACACACACACACACACACACACAGAGGAGGAGACATGATAACGACATACAAAATACTGCGGGGAATTGACAAGGTAGACAGCGACAGGATGTTCCAGAGAGGGAACACAGAAACAAGGGGACACAACTGGAAGCTGAAGACTCAGATGAGTCAAAGGGATGTTAGGAAGCATTTCTTCAGCCACAGAGTAGTCAGGAAGTGGAATAGTCTAGAGAAAGATATAGTGGAGGCAGGAACCATACATAGTTTTTAGACAAGGTATGATAAAGCTCATGGAGCAGGGAGAGCAGAGACTCAGTAGCGGACAGCGAAGAGGCGGGGCCAGGAGCTGAGTCTCGACCCCTGCAACCACAATTAGGTGAGTACACACACACGCAGGATCAAGGGGACGCAAATGGAAGTAGAAGACACTCTTAAGTCATATCGATGTCAGGAAGTATTTCTTTAGTCTCAGGGCGGTGGCTCAGACGTTTAATTACTTTGATGAAGCAACAGTGGAGGCAAACTCAATACACAGCTTCAAGGGTAGATATGATAAGGCCCACGAAAGCAGAAATCAGTAATGCCGATTAGTATCCTAGGAGGCAGTGCCGGGAGCTAAGACTCGACCCATGTGTGTGTGTGTGTGTGTGTGTGTGTATATGTGTGTGTGTGTGTGTGTGTGTGTGTGTGTGTGTGTATGATAGAGCATGGGAAAAGGGA
Organism: Cherax destructor; assembly: GCA_009830355.1. NCBI lineage: Eukaryota > Metazoa > Arthropoda > Malacostraca > Decapoda > Parastacidae > Cherax > Cherax destructor. Next base: position 107,599 of record WNWK01003295.1, read on the forward strand.
AGAAAATCTTGGAAACTTGAGAGGGAGAATGCATAGTTTAATATGGAAATGTATAGTGGGAAGACGGAAGTGCAGAGAGAGAGAGAGAGAGAGAGAGAGAGAGAGAGAGAGAGAGAGAGAGAGAGAGAGAGAGAGAGAGAGAGAGAGGGAGAGAGAGGGAGAGGGAGGGAGAGAAAATGACTGTGCTGCAGATGATGGTGGCATCTGGTCCATAAGAGAAGATGCAGGAGGCTGGTGGTGGCATATAACAGCCTCACACACACACACACTCACACACACACTCACACACTCACACACACACTCACACACTCACACACACACACACTCACACACACAGGGAAACAGAAGTAATGGGAAGACCAGAACGAGTCCTTGGTTCACCCAGAGGTGTAGGGAGGCAAAAAGTAAGTGTAATAGAGAATGGAAAAAGTACAGAAGACAAAGGACCCAGGAAAATAAAGAGATTAGCCGAAGAGCCAGAAACGAATATGCACAGGTAAGAAGGGAGGCTCAGAGACAATATGAAAATGATATAGCATCAAAAGTCAAGTCTGACCCGAAGCTGCTGTATAGCCACATCAGGAGGAAAACAACAGTCAAGGACCAGGTAATCAGGCTGAGAAAGGAAGGTGGGGAGTTCACAATAAACGACCAAGAGGTATGTGAGGAGCTCAACATGAGATTTAAAGAAGTATTTACACAGGAGACAGGAAGGACTCCAGGAATTCAGAATAGGGAGGTATACCAACAAGTGCTGGATGAAATACACACAACCGAGGAGGAGGTGAAGAAGCTGCTATGTGAACTCGATACCTCAAAAGCGGTGGGACCGGACAACATTTCTCCGTGGGTCCTTAGAGAGGAGCAGAGATGTTGTGTGTGCCACTAACACAAATCTTCAACACATCCATTGAAACTGGGCAACTACCTGAGGCGTGGAAGATGGCAAATGTAGTCCCAATTTTTAAGAAAGGAGACAGACACGAGGCATTAAACTACAGACCTGTGTCACTGACGTGTATAGTATGCAAAGTCATGGAGAAGATCATGAGGAGGAGAGTGGTGGAGCACCTAGAAAGACACAAGCTTATAAACGACAACCAGCATGGTTTCAGGGAAGGAAAATCCTGTGTCACAAACCTACTGCAGTTTTATGACAAGGTAACAGAAGTAAGACACAGAGAGAGGGGTGGATAGACTGCATTTTTTGGACTGCAAGAAGGCGTTCGACACAGTTCCTCACAAGAGATTAATGCAAAAGCTAGAGGATCAGGCACACGTAACAGGAAAAGCACTGCAATGGATCAGAGAATATCTGACAGGAGGCAACACCGAGTCATGGTACGTGACGAGATGTCAGAGTGGGCACCTGTGACGAGTGGAGTTCCACAAGGGTCAGTCCTAGGACCTGTACTGTTTTTGGTATATGTGAATGACATAACGGAAGGGATAGACTCAGAAGTGTCCCTGTTTGCAGATGATGTGAAGTTAATGAGAAGAATCAAATCAGTCGAGGATCAGGCAGGAATACAAAGAGACCTGGACAGGCTGCAAGCCTGGTCCAGTAACTGGCTCCTTGAATTTAACCCTGCCAAATGTAAAGTCATGAATATCGGGGAAGGGCAAAGAAGACCGCAGACAGAGTATAGTCTAGGTGGCCAAAGACTACAAACCTCACTCAAAGAAAAAGATCTTGGGGTGAGTATAATACCGAGCACATCTCCTGAGGCACACATCAATCAGATAACTGCTGCAGCATACGGGCGGCTGGCAAACCTAAGAATAGCGTTCCAATACCTCACCAAGGAATCATTCAAGACTCTGTATACCATATACGTCAGGCCCATACTGGAGTATGCAGCACCAGTTTGGAACCCACACCTGGTCAAGCACGTCAAGAAATTAGAGAAAGTGCAAAGGTTTGCAACAAGACTAGTCCCAGAGCTAAGGGGATTGTCCTACGAAGAAAGGTTAAGGGAAATCGGCCTGACGACACTAGAGGACAGGAGGGTTAGGGGAGACATGATAACGACATATAAAATACTGCGAGGAATAGATAAGGTGGACAGAGACAAGATGTTCCAGAGAGGGGACACAGAAACAAGGGGTCACAATTGGAAGTTGAAGACTCCTATGAGTCAAAGGGATGTTAGGAAGTATTTCTTCAGTCATAGAGTTGTCAGGAAGTGGAATAGCTTGGAAAGCGACATAGTGGAGGCAGGGACCATACATAGTTTTAAGACTAGGTTTGATAAAGCTCATGGAGCAGGGAGAGAGAGGACCTAGTAGCAATCAGTGAAGAGGCGGGGCCAGGAGCTATGACTCGACCCCTGCAACCACAAATGGGTGAGTACAAATGGGTGAGTACACCCGGTGGCCTAGTGGTAAAGCTCTCGCTTCACGCACGGAGGGCCCGGGTTCTATTCCCGACGGGGCGGAAACATTTCGAAGTGTTTCCTTACACTCACACACATACATACAACAGGCCTAGTGTCAAATCGACATGTGCCTAGGACAAAATGGTAACTAACACACACACTCACACACACACACACACTCTCACACATACACACACACACACACACACACACACTCATACACACTCACACACACACACACACACACACACACCCCGGTGGCCAAGTGGGTAAAGCTCTTGCTTCACGCACGGAGGGGCCGGGTTCAATTCCCGTTGGGGCAGAAACATTTCGAAGTGTTTCCTTACATACACATACACACACACATATATACAACAGGCCTAGTGTCTAATTGACATGTGCCTAGGACAAAATGGTAACTAACTAACTAACACACACTCATACACACTCACACACACACACACACACACACACACACACACTCATACACACTCATACACACTCATACACACACACAAACACACGCAAACACACACTGCGCTAGAGGAGCAAATAGATTACTTAATATAAGCGCTGCATGTAAGTCATTCACTTCTTAGAAATGCCTTCAGAGACCTCAATAACGGATGGTCCAGGAGACAGTGCTCACACCGGAACTAGTCCCCTTAGGAAATGATCTTTAAGGACGGACTGAAGGAACTGATCCTGAGGGGACAGAAGATGATTGAAGGATAGACTGGAAAGTGGTTGACTGTTCAAGAGACTGGGTTCACGATGACACAGTCAGAATATAAACACTCAGATTAACCAAAGAGACATCAGAAATATTTCCCCAGTCTCATGATGATCAGAAACTGGAACTGTTTGGATTAAATAATTGTTGACGTAGACACTATATGCAGCATTACGACTAGGTATGATAGACTTCACATGACTAATTGCGAGTGAACCCGGTCTCGGTCAATTAAGAGGTGGGGGCCAATAGCTGAGATTCAACTCGCTAAACTACAAATAGGTGAGTAAACTTAAGTGAATATATTCAGTAGTGGGTTGACTTTGAAGCAAAACGAAATTTGCCTGTTTACCTTACATCCCTATAAGAGAGGAGACATTAGCATGACATACAAAATACTCAGAGATAATACAGTGGGTTGAAACACGATACTAGAATACTGGGCAACTAACTTCTCTGAGAAGCGCTAACCCCTAAGGGGTCATACACCGCCTAGAGAACGGACCCAAAGAAGCGAAAGGTACCTCCCATTCCATGGATCAAGAACTCTTCGCTCTTAACTCTTGATTGTGGAGTGATGACTGAGAGGAAGAGCTGCATCAGCATTGTGCTTTATGGTGGACATGATGCTCCTTTATACATACAAAAGAATGATGGTATACATACAAAAGAATGATGGAATACATACAAAAGGATGGTGGACACATTGGCTAGTTTTAATTTTATTTAGATTTTCAATATGAGACAGTTACTGTGGTCACATATTCCACTACAATGTTGTTTTATTTGAAGAAATATTAAATAGCACAAACGTACAATACCGTGACTTCAACAATATACACATAACCCAACAACTGAGAGAGAAGTTTACCACGATGTTTCGGTCCGACTCTGAGCGAAACGTCGTCGTACGCTCCTCTCTCCTGTGTTTGGATTATATTTGTGTAAAGAATATTGCAATTTGTTTTTTGCATGGCTGGAGGACTTAATTAAAAATTGAATGTTGCTGCCTTGCTAACACTAATGTTATTGCTGGATCCCTCACTGTTATAGACAGTCTATGACTGTCTATAACAGTCTATGACTGTCTATAACAGTCTATGACTGTCTATAACAGTCTATGACTGTCTATAACAGTCTATGACTGTCTATAACAGTCTATGACTGTCTATAACAGTCTATGACTGTCTATAACAGTCTATTACTGTCTATAACAGACTATGACTGTCTATAACACTAGAGCTCTCGTAGAAGATTAATCTTGCTTAATTCTTCAGTATTTGCTCGCTCTATATCTGTCAAGTCTTTCTGATAGAATATGATTTAGGTTAAAAATGTAACAGTCAGTTAGTTTCACCAGGTATTTATTTTACAGTGTTGTGTTACTGACAGGGTAATAAAGACATAGATACTTGAATGAATTACCTTACTGAAGTAACGAGTCGGGCTAATTAACTGATTTCCTCCAATGGTGTCGCTGGAAACTTTACTTACCCATATTTTTATTATTCCTAGTACAGAGTGGATCACAAAGATGTTAGTTTTGTGTTCCTAGCTTCTAAACATTGCCACTGAAGCTAACTCTTTTACTCCAGCCTCAGAGGATTATTTCGTACCATCAGGTGTATTGGAAACTCTTGATTTACCTTAAATACTCGTAGGAGTATTAGCCTGATTTGTTGTGTAGCCTCACATACGATTATTAGATCGATTTAAACACTATTGCATATGTTGTTGAATAATTTATATTATTACAGATTAGTAGCTAATGATATTAGAATCTTTACAACATGATATTAGAATCTCTGAAGGGATGCGAGTAAAGTATCTATTTAAATCGCAAAAATATATATATGCGTATCACACTATATACACACCGTGAGGGTGTATATCTCTCGCTGTATATATGCTGAGACCTTACTTCAGTCGCTGTTTACAGGGACTGAAGAGTTCTTGTCTTTTGATGAGCCGCTCGTGTAAGCTTAATGACTCTTGTGTAGTCGATAAGCTTTAAGCCCCATTAACCAACTAATATTTGCAGCTTTGACTTACAGCTTCCTAGAGTGGGGCAAACGCTGTCATCATTCATTTTTAATGGAGTAAAATTAATAAATTTAACTTGTCATGATTTTTAATATTCAGGATACGTGTTGTTGGTTTCTCCTCTCTATGACATCACGAATTGTGTTGAGGAGTGACTAGTTGTATTGACTGTGTTCATTGCTGTGTTGTCCTATACTAGGCAAGTCTTTCGTTCCTTAGTTTTTCTCTTGTCTCTGCTTAGTGGACACATTCTTTTATTGTTTGTGCTGAGGTATTGCACAGTTTTGTGGTTGTTTGTAGGAACTGGATAAATCCTTCAGTTATTTTGCGCTTTATACGTGGGAAAATCCCACCTCCCAGAATGTTTCCGATGGTGAAGATAATTTTAATGATTGCAAGATCAATAATTTTAATGATTGCAAGATCAATAATTTTAATGATTGCAAGATCAATAATTTTAAAGATTGCAAGATCAATAATTTTAATGATTGCAAGATCAATAATTTTAATGATTGCAAGATCAATAATTTTAATGATTGCAAGATCAAGTTTGAAGATGGTTACTGTGATGTCGGAAACAGTGGAAGAGAAAATGCTGTATTGCTTCTGAGACATTGCAATGAGTGCAATATTTGTTTATATCTAGCTGTGGTCTGCTAGCTTACTGTGTACTAACCTTAGTCAGACCCCTGCTGTCTAATACATTAGCTTTATGTGTTGTATGTTTCAACACTTCCCAGTCATTTTTTTTATAGTTTTATATTGCATTGATGAGCATGACATTTTCTATATTTTTCAGTTAAATTGTTTGTGATGATTGCTCTAAGTGTGGAGGAAACAGTGAAGATATGAGTGTTGTAGTTTACAGTGCCTTGACTAGCTCATCAAGTATTTTACTGTGTGTTACTCCAGTGTGAGTCCACAGCGTGAGGGTAGCCACAGGTATGTCATATCTGGAGAAGTATTCGTCTTGAAGGGTGAGGCAAGGTTTTACAATTTCCTTGTAGGTTTTGAAGTGATGTGTAGAAGCTGCAATGCAGCGATTACCTTGTACGACCTTTCTTGAACACGTGTTCTACATTTGTTTACTGATGGTGGTTGTGTTAGTGGCTGTTCTGTCGTCTCGCTGAATTTCATACGAGTTATTGGGGTGCAGGTATAAGCTGAGTGGATGGATATAACCATTTATAAACCCGATTTAAATGCAGAGCGTTTGGTGTTGGTGACATATCGCCATCCCTCTCCTCCTGTAATTTCTCTAAGATATACACAGTTCTAACCGCCCCAAGATAAAAATTTACATGTTATCTTCAGCGTATATTTTTCCTGTTATTCACCCATGCGACTGACGAAGCAATAAAAGATTTCACCAAGCGTTCTCCTATTTCTGATTTTTTCGTTCGATGCAAACCACGGACCACGGAACAGATGGGGATTGAACCCGTGGTAAACGAGACATAAAACTCCAGGCCAGTGCAAACCACAGTGTAAATATCGATCAATGTTCCACCACTGGGAAGAACAGGACACGACCAGCGCTTCCTCGTCAGCGGAGCATTTTTCAATATGTCGGCTTTCCTGCTAACGTCAGATCCTATTTGTTGACCCAGTTTTGCCATACATATATGTCTTCTATTCAACTGCCGACAGCTTATCAGCAAATATTCAGGATATATGAGACGGGATTGCAATTGTTATTTTTTCTAACTAATAATCCTTACGTGTTGGATTAAGATGGATTTCAGATTAGCCAGAAGTATTGTCGAATTAATTTAAATAATATGCTTTTACCTCAGTGGTACATTTGTTGTTACCCGGTGCTATCCAGGTTAACCTGTTGTGTTCCAGTGTTATCCAGGTCAACCTGTTGTGTTCCAGTGTTATCCAGGTCAACCTGTTGTGTTCCAGTGTTACCCAGGTCAACCTGTTGTGTTCCAGTGTTATCCAGGTCAACCTGTTGTGTTCCAGTGTTACCCAGGTCAACCTGTTGTGTTCCAGTGTTATCCAGGTCAACCTGTTGTGTTCCAGTGTTACCCAGGTCAACCTGTTGTGTTCCAGTGTTACCCAGGTCAACCTGTTGTGTTCCAGTGTTATCCAGGTCAACCTGTTGTGTTCCAGTGTTACCCAGGTCAACCTGTTGTGTTCCAGTGTTATCCAGGTCAACCTGTTGTATTCCAGTGTTACCCAGGTCAACCTGTTGTGTTCCAGTGTTATCCAGGTCAACCTGTTGTGTTCCAGTGTTACCCAG
>WNWK01003295.1:117500-120000 GCA_009830355.1 Cherax destructor
GTTGAGTGACCAATGGGATGATGTGCAATAAGACACATTTCAAGCTTCTAATGGAGCTGTCTGTAAACAGCCGTCAATCTCCTGGTCGATATTCAAATCCCGTTTGAAGAAGAAGTCCAGGGATGTTATTGCAGTATACAAGTTCTTCATCTTGGCTGAAGTAAAGAAGGAGTTCAACCCCTCTTGTCCGATAAGCTGTTATTTTAACTTCTTGTTGTAGACAGTTCTTTTAGTCTGGATGCTAAAAGTTCAGATGCTTGCTTTGACACACTGAGGTCACATGTCAGATCACTGAGTTCTTCGGAGAACTGCTGGGGTGTTGAACCGGTTACTCATATTCACTTCCACTGCTGTCACCTGTGTTATATCCTAAACCCTGAGTTTTTTCAACATCTGACAACGGAAGGTCAGGCAGTGTTGTAAACACTGGTATGTGGTAACGTCTTCGCTGTGTGGCACAGGTCTCCTTGCTGACTCCAGATCAAGATATTCCCACTTGACTTTCTATTATCGACTGAAACCTTTCAGATTCACCATACAGAAATAACAATCGTCGTGGTGGTTTTTGGACTCTCCACACCATATACACAACCAAGCGCCACTCCAAAATAAGCAAGATTAGCTAAATGCATTGGGACTGTTTAAGTAGACTCTTCGTGAAGAACTCATGTTTCTCTGGAAGAAAAAATAATAAAATAAAGGCTACATAATTGTTACGTGGTCGTTGTTGATACAACTCCTTTCGATCAATATTAAATTATTTAAAAATAAAATTCTAATTTTTAGGTTAGGTTAGGTAAGGTTCATCAGGAAACATTTTCTTGACGCGGGTCTTAGATGATGACCCGCCGTTGGAGCTTTTGGTCATCTGACCGAGGCCTTTCGCTGGCTTACCGGTCCACCCCTTTAAAAATTATGGATATAGTTATAACCATTTAGGAATTTCTAATCTTTATTAAATATCTGTTTATAAAAATTGTCATTACATATACATATACGCGCGTTATTTCTAAGTTCCCTGTTACTTGAAGGTAGGAATGCAATACCTCACAAACTAGAGCCAATTTGAAAAACCTACTGCAATTTTTTAATTCAGCAACCCCAAAATATCCTATTTACATTCAGATAACTTTGGCAACGATTTTTTTTGTTGACCAGTGAGAATTGATTTAATCAGAGACATGACTATCCTTTGCTTTTATAATCATTGCTACACGCTATGGCATAGAATCAACCAATGTTGGACACATTCGGCACTTTCTTCGTCGTGGTACCAGGTCTTAATAACAGCAGCAATTACCTTCTCCACAGTTGAACAGCAATGTTTCGCGATCCTGCTTTTAGTTATTGCCCATAGAGTCTCAGTTGGGTTGAGGTCAGGAGAGATTCCAGCCCAATTTATATATATATACTATATATATTATATATATATCTTTCTTTCAACAAGTCGGCCGTATCCCACTGAGGCGGGGTGGCCCACCGAGGCAGGGTGGCCCACCGAGGCAGGGTGGCCCACCGAGGCAGGGTGGCCCACCGAGGCAGGGTGGCCCAAAAGGAAAAACGAAAGTTTTTCCTTTTACATTTAGTAATGTATACAGGAGAAGGGGTTACTAGCCCCTTGCTCCCGGCATTTTAGTCGACTCTTACGACACGCATGGCTTACGGAGGAAGAATTCTGTTCCACTTTCCCATGGAGATAAGAGGAAATAAGAACAAGAGCTAGTAAGAAAATAGAAGAAAACCCAGAGGGGTGTGTATATATATGCTTGTACATGAATGTGTAGTGTGACCTAAGTGTAAGTATATATATATATATATATATATATATATATATATATATATATATATATATATATATATATATATATAACATGGCCTCTATGAAAACTTTAAGGTTTCATTTTATATTGGCCGTTTGAGTAACTTTCTTCTCAAACCACCCACTAGTTTTGTTAATGTCTTTATTGGTTCATCTTTGCTGAAGCCTTTACAGTCATGTTTACAAAATATATTGAAGTGATCGAAGCCTTATGACTCCCATAATCCTTCTGGATCGCCACACTGAGGCGCTGACCAAGATGGAAGTGGCAACCCTGGGCGCTCTGGTGGTTGCCACCTGCACTTGCCTGGATCATGATGGCTCAGCAAGAGGGAAGTGGAAGCCCTTGGATCTCTGTGGTTACCAGCTTCACTTGAGGGTTTCACCTGCATCAAGGCACTCCTCTGGAAGGGAATTGCTGACGTAAACAACAAAAATAAGCAAGATTTTTGTTTTGGGGGCAAACATTCTCTTTTTTTTCGAGAGAGGATTTCCAACAGTCGTTCCAGGAGATAGTTCCAGCAGACGTTCGAACAGTCGCTCCAACAGTTGTTCCAGCAGACGTTCAAACAGTTGTTCCAGCAGTCATTCCAACAGTCGTTCCAGGCCGTTGTGCCCCAGCTGTCTATCAGTAACTGATTTTTATGAGCCATACGGGTGGAGCGCCTCTTGCTGAATAAC
>WNWK01003295.1:122500-172315 GCA_009830355.1 Cherax destructor
CTCACTGACTGCTTCACTGACTACCTCACTGACTGCTTCACTGACTGCTTCACTGACTGCCTCACTGACTGCTTCACTGACTGCCTCACTGACTGCCTCACTGACTGCCTCACTGACTGCTTCACTGACTACCTCACTGACTGCTTCACTGACTGCCTCACTGACTGCCTCACTGACTGCTTCACTGACTGCCTCACTGACTGCCTCACTGACTGCCTCACTGACTGCCTCACTGACTACCTCACTGACTGCCTCACTGACTGCCTCACTGACTGCTTCACTGACTGCCTCACTGACTGCCTCACTGACTGCCTCACTGACTGCTTCACTGACTGCCTCACTGACTGCTTCACTGACTGCTTCACTGACTGCTTCACTGACTGCTTCACTGACTGTCTCACTGACTGCCTCACTGACTGCTTCACTGACTGCCTCACTGACTACCTCACTGACTGCTTCACTGACTGCCTCACTGACTGCTTCACTGACTGCCTCACTGACTACCTCACTGACTGCTTCACTGACTGCCTCACTGACTGCCTCACTGACTGCCTCACTGACTGCTTCACTGACTGCCTCACTGACTGCCTCACTGACTGCCTCACTGACTGCTTCACTGACTGCCTCACTGACTGCCTCACTGCCTGCTTCACTGACTGCCTCACTGACTGCCTCACTGACTGCCTCACTGACTGCCTCACTGACTGCTTCACTGACTGCCTCACTGACTGCCTCACTGGCTGCCTCACTGACTACCTCACTGACTGCCTCACTGACTGCCTCACTGGCAGCCTCACTGACTGCCTCACTGACTACCTCACTGACTGCCTCACTGGCTGCCTCACTGACTGCCTCACTGACTGCTTCACTGACTGCCTCACTGACTGCTTCACTGACTGCTTCACTGACTGCCTCACTGACTGCCTCACTGACTGCCTCACTGGCAGCTGGACAACGGGATTAATATTCGTGTTTCTTTGGCAGAAAATCCCATCAAAGGGAGAAGTGTTCAATACACGAATGAAACAGACACCAAACAAGAGGATTACCGGAAAACTCTACGGTAGAGGAGGTATTTTATTTGATCAGAAAAAAATGTATAACAGCAGTTAACAGAAGCAGCAGTTCCAGAAAGTTACAAAGGCGGCAGCCAAAACAACAGCCACAACAGTTGCACCAATAACAGCAATACCAACAGCAGCAACAACAGCAATCACAACAACAATAGTACCAATAAAACAAACACCAACAACAACTACAAATTCAACAGCAACTAAACCATCAACAGCAGCAGCCTTACCAACAACACTAGCAGTACCTACGACGGTAAAGCAGCAGCAGCAGCAGCAGCAGCTGCTGCTGCAATCACAACGGTAACAGCACAAGCAGTAACCTTTGCCGTGACAATAACAGTCACAACAGCGGTATATAAAACATAAGAAGAGACCGTTCTAACAGCATCAGAAGCAGCAGGATCAACAGCCTACAGTTGTTGCTATTGGTACAACAGCAACTGTAGTAACAGCATGGAACAATGTTGACTAGTAAGATGCATGCAACACACGGGTATTTTTATTGCCTAAACGTTTCGCCTGCGCAGCAGACATCATCAGTCGACTATAACACTAGAGAAAGTAGAAATAACTTTGAGATAATCAGTCCCTTAGCATCGATTGAAGGTGGTCAGTCCCTCAGGCCTAAAGTAGGGGCATGTGACCAGACCTTAAATACTGTAGCAGATGGGAGTTGTAGCAGCTGGAGGTGACTTGACAGGTGAGCGTGGCTCACTAATGGAAGTATATCACGCCAAACTGTTGTTTGGTACTGGAGAAGCGGACAGCTTACCTTGTACCAAGATACCATGGTGCTGCTGTGTCAGGTTAGTATCTTATTAAAGATAGTGTGGAATACGGACAGATACTGAATAAGATACATAGACAAGACAACCACGTGTTACATTCCTTATTAAATCATCAACCTGTCGGTATTGCCTGGCATCAATGTGAAAGCAAGAATGGCATCAGCTACAGCAGTAGCATCAACACGAAGATTATTATCAACATCAGAAGCAGTATTGACAGCAATATCATCAGCAGCAACAGCATCAATAACAGAAACAACAGCATCATTAACAGCAGCAACAGCGTCAATATTAAAATCAACAGCGCTGAGGCGGTACCATGAACAGATGCAGCAACGGCAACATCAGTAATGGCAATGGCTGAAGCAGCAACAATGACAACAGCCGGTTGAAATCTAGCTCGTGGCTCTACCTTAACCTACAATAGAGAGAGCATCAGTTGCTGTCGCTCCAGAGTCAATACATTTTCTTGACCCTCAGAGCCTCATGTTTGGTTCTCTTACTCGTTTTGACGCTGACATTCACTCCAGATCTTCACCTCCTCTTAGTAACTCTAAGTATCATGAACAGAGGAACTTCGACTTACGAGTTTAATCCGTTCCGGGACTCAGCTCGTAACTCAATTTGCTCGTATATCAAATCGATTTTAATCATTTAAATTAATTGAAATGCCATTAATCCGTTCCAGGGGAATTCTTGCTCTCGGGAGGCAGGACAAAAACACTTCAATATGATACTAATATAAACTCTACGGCATATTTATCTATTACAATACATCTAATATGACATAATAAACAATATAATTAACATAGAAACATGATATATACTCTAGAATTAATAAAATAGGCCATAATATGGCGAGTGGTTGTGGCGGCGTCCATTCCCTCTCTAGCTCTGACTATATCTTCCCATGTATATTCTGGTCATAGCTCCTCCAGGGAGATTCTGTTGGAACAGCCTAAAATAATGTTCTGTTTGAAACTACAGTTACTGGTAAAAATAAAATACACAACTCTAGTGTAACTATATTGTAATAATTATTCTAATGTATTAAATTAAATAAACTCACGAATAAATCAAGAAAAAATGAGGAAGTGTTAAGATGTAATGGAGGTGTAGTGTTACTATGTGATGGAGGTGTGGTGTTACTATGTGATGGAGGTGTAGTGTTACTATGTGATGGAGGTGTGGTGTTACTATGTGATGGAGGTGTAGTGTTACTATGTGATGGAGGTGTGGTGTTACTATGTGATGGAGGTGTAGTGTTACTATGTGATGGAGGTGTAATGTTACTATGTGATGGAGGTGTGGTGTTACTATGTGATGGAGGTGTGGTGTTACTATGTGATGGAGGTGTGGTGTTACTATGTGATGGAGGTGTATTGTTACTATGTGATGGAGGTGTGGTGTTACTATGTGATGGAGGTGTATTGTTACTATGTGATGGAGGTGTGGTGTTACTATGTGATGGAGGTGTGGTGTTACTATGTGATGGAGGTGTGGTGTTACTATGTGATGGAGGTGTAGTGTTACTATGTGATGGAGGTGTGGTGTTACTATGTGATGGAGGTGTGGTGTTACTATGTGATGGAGGTGTAGTGTTACTATGTGATGGAGGTGTGGTGTTACTATATGATGGAGGTGTGGTGTTACTATGTGATGGAGGTGTAATGTTACTATGTGATGGGGGTGTGGTGTTACTATGTGATGAAGGTGTGGTGTTACTATGTGATGGAGGTGTATTGTTACTATGTGATGGAGGTGTAATGTTACTATGTGATGGAGGTGTGGTGTTACTATATGATGGAGGTGTGGTGTTACTATGTGATGGAGGTGCAGTGTTACTATGTGATGGAGGTGTAATGTTACTATGTGATGGAGGTGTGGTGTTACTATGTGATGGAGGTGTGGTGTTACTATGTGATGGAGGTGTGGTGTTACTATGTGATGGAGGTGTATTGTTACTATGTGATGGAGGTGTAGTGTTACTATGTGATGGAGGTGTGGTGTTACTATATGATGGAGGTGTAGTGTTACTATGTGATGGAGGTGTAATGTTACTATGTGATGGAGGTGTGGTGTTACTATGTGATGGAGGTGTGGTGTTACTATGTGATGGAGGTGTAATGTTACTATGTGATGGAGGTGTGGTGTTACTATGTGATGGAGGTGTGGTGTTACTATGTGATGGAGGTGTGGTGTTACTATGTGATGGAGGTGTATTGTTACTATGTGATGGAGGTGTAGTGTTACTATGTGATGGAGGTGTAGTGTTACTATGTGATGGAGGTGTGGTGTTACTATGTGATGGAGGTGTAGTGTTACTATGTGATGGAGGTGTAGTGTTACTATGTGATGGAGGTGTGGTGCTACTATGTGATGGAGGTGTGGTGTTACTATGTGATGGAGGTGTGGTGTTACTATGTGATGGAGGTGTGGTGTTACTATGTGATGGAGGTGTATTGTTACTATGTGATGGAGGTGTAGTGTTACTATGTGATGGAGGTGTGGTGTTACTATATGATGGAGGTGTAGTGTTACTATGTGATGGAGGTGTAATGTTACTATGTGATGGAGGTGTGGTGTTACTATGTGATGGAGGTGTGGTGTTACTATGTGATGGAGGTGTAATGTTACTATGTGATGGAGGTGTGGAGTTACTATGTGATATAGGTGTGGTGTTACTATGTGATGGAGGTGTGGTGTTACTATGTGATGGAGGTGTATTGTTACTATGTGATGGAGGTGTAGTGTTACTATGTGATGGAGGTGTAGTGTTACTATGTGATTAGGTGTGGTGTTACTATGTGATGGAGGTGTGGTGTTACTACGTGATGGAGGTGTGGTGTTACTATGTGATGGAGGTGTGGTGTTACTATGTGATGGAGGTGTGGTGTTACTATGTGATGGAGGTGTGGTGTTACTATGTGATGGAGGTGTAGTGTTACTATGTGATGGAGGTGTGGTGTTACTATGTGATAAAGTTTTGATGTTACTATGTGATAGAAATGTGGTGTTACTATGTGATTGAGGTGTTGTGTTACTATGTGATTGAGGTGTTGTGTTAACATGTGATGGTGGTGTGGTGTTACTATGTGATAGAAGTGTTGTGTTACTATGTGATAGAAGTGTAGTGGTACTATGTGATAGAAGTGTTGTGTTACTGTGTGATAGAGGTGTAGTGTTACTATGTGATAGAGGTGTGGTGTTACTATGTGATAGGGGTGTGGTGTTACTATGTGATAGAGGTGTGGTGTTACTATGTGATAGAGGTGTAGTGTTACTATGTGATAGGGGTGTGGTGTTACTATGTGATAGGGGTGTGGTGTTACTATGTGATAGGGTTGTGGTGTTACTATGTGATAAGGGTGTGGTGTTACTATGTGATAGGGTGTAGTGTTACTATGTGATAGGGGTGTGGTGTTACTATGTGATAGGGGTGTGGTGTTACTATGTGATAGGGTGTGGTGTTACTATGTGATAGGGTGTAGTGTTACTATGTGATAGGGGTGTGGTGTTACTATGTGATAGGGGTGTGGTGTTACTATGTGATAGGGGTGTGGTGTTACTATGTGATAGGGGTGTAGTGTTACTATGTGATAGGGTGTGGTGTTACTATGTGATAGGGGTGTAGTGTTACTATGTGATAGGGGTGTGGTGTTACTATGTGATAGGGGTGTGGTGTTACTATGTGATAGGGGTGTGGTGTTACTATGTGATAGAGGTGTAGTGTTACTATGTGATAGGGGTGTGGTGTTACTATGTGATAGGGTTGTGGTGTTACTATGTGATAAGGGTGTGGTGTTACTATGTGATAGGGGTGTAGTGTTACTATGTGATAGGGGTGTGGTGTTACTATGTGATAGGGGTGTGGTGTTACTATGTGATAGGGGTGTGGTGTTACTATGTGATAGGGGTGTGGTGTTACTATGTGATAGGGTGTAGTGTTACTATGTGATAGGGTGTGGTGTTACTATGTGATAGGGGTGTGGTGTTACTATGTGATACGGGTGTGGTGTTACTATGTGATAGGGGTGTAGTGTTACTATGTGATAGGGGTGTGGTGTTACTATGTGATAGGGGTGTGGTGTTACTATGTGATAGGGGTGTGGTGTTACTATGTGATAGGGGTGTGGTGTTACTATGTGATAGGGGTGTGGTGTTACTATGTGATAGGGGTGCGTCGTCATTGTGTTAGGATGACACAAATAGCAGTAATATGTGTATTATTTATGACGTAACTAGCAATAATGTAATGTTCGTATATATGTATGCATACATGTATGTATGTATGCATACATGTATATATGTATGCATACATGTATGTATGCATGTATGTATTAGAGTGTGAGCAAGAATATGAGCTGAGAGTGTGAGCTGAAAATGTTAGCAACATAGTTTAAGCTGAGAGTGGGCAAGAGAGAGAGAGCTCAGAGTGGATCAAGCTTGCTATAGAAGTAAGAGTCTAACAATACAGAGAGTGTTGAGAGTGTGGCAAGAGAGTTGAGAGTGTGGCAAGAGAGTTGAGAGTGTGGCAAGAGAGTTGAGAGTGTGGCAAGAGAGTTGAGAGTGTGGCAAGAGAGTTGAGAGTGTGGCAAGAGAGTTGAGAGTGTGGCAAGAGAGTTGAGAGTGTGGCAAGAGAGTTGAGAGTGTGGCAAAGAGTTGAGAGTGTGGCAAGAGAGTTGAGAGTGTGGCAAGAGAGTTGAGAGTGTGGCAAGAGAGTTGAGAGTGTGGCAAGAGAGTTGAGAGTGTGGCAAGACAGTTGAGAGTGTGGCAAGAGAGTTGAGAGTGTGGCAAGAGAGTTGAGAGTGTGGCAAGAGAGTTGAGAGTGTGGCAAGAGAGTTGAGAGTGTGGCAAGAGAGTTGAGAGTGTGGCAAGAGAGTTGAGAGTGTGGCAAGAGAGTTGAGAGTGTGGCAAGACAGTTGAGAGTGTGGCAAGAGAGTTGAGAGTGTGGCAAGAGAGTTGAGAGTGTGGCAAGAGAGTTGAGAGTGTGGCAAGAGAGTTGAGAGTGTGGCAAGAGAGTTGAGAGTGTGGCAAATGTGAAAACTGAGTGTAGCTGGCTATCGTAGGGTTTATCAATAATCTAGAACGTACTAACAAACTCTCTCTGTAAGAGGAAAGAACTAGTTAACTGCCATTTCTAGATATGCCTCCACGCACGCACGCACATACACACACACACACACACACAGTCATGAAGATTGGGGAAGAGCAAAGAAGACCGCAGACGGAGTACAGCCTGGGGGCCAGAGACTGCATACCTCAATCAAGGAAAAAGACCTTGGGGTGAGTATAACACCAGGCACATCTCCTGAGGCGCACATCAACCAAATAACTGCTGCAGCATATGGGCGCCTAGCAAACCTAAGAACAGCATTCCGACATCTTAATAAAGAATCGTTCAGGACCCTGTATACTGTGTACGTTAGGCCCATACTGGAGTATGCAGCACCAGTTTGGAACCCACACCTAGCCAAGCACGTAAAGAAGCTAGAGAAAGTGCAAAGGTTTGCAACAAGACTAGTCCTGGAGCTAAGGGGTATGTCCTACGAGGAGAGGTTAAGGGAAATCGACCTGACGACACTGGAGGACAGGAGAGATAGGGGGGACATGATAACAACATATAAGATACTGAGAGGAATTGACAAAGTGGACAGAGACAGAATGTTCCAGAGATGGGACACAGCAACAAGGGGACACAGTTGGAAGTTGAAGACTCAGATGAATCACAGAGATGTTAGGAAGTATTTCTTCAGTCACAGAGTGGTCGGGAAGTGGAATAGTTTAGGAAGTGATGTAGTGGAGGCAAGCTCCATACATAGCTTTAAGAAGAGGTATGATAAGGCTCATGGCGCAGGGAGAGTGACCCAGTAGCGGTCAGTGAAGAGGCGGGGCCAGGAGCTATGACTCGACCCCTGCAACCACAACTAGGTGAGTACAACTAGGTGAGTACACACACACACACACACACACCTGTATGCTAGAATTATCTATTACATTTCTGCTCTATCCACGACGTTCCTTGGAATTTTTAAATTAAATCTGAAAGGTAACATTAATACAACTTGAGTCTTTTCCTCTAAATTAATCCTCTTCCCCAAAAACATCGTCATTTTAGAGAAAAAATTAAATTTTATAAAAAAAAAATGTGTGTTCCTCACACGTGCATTCAGTCTAATACATAAGAACAAGTACATAAGGAACGCTGCAACAAGTCTATTGGTCCATGGTGGGTAGGTCCTTCTCAAATCCAACCCAGTAACAAAAAATATTTGAGAGGAGAGTTCAGTCAGCGTGAGACATTTATACTAATCGTAACGGACACTAATCTAGTAAAAGAAGCTGCTAGATATATAATTCTTTCTCCCAGCAACATTGCATCTCACGTGGCTAACCTACTTAATAAACAGCTTGTTAAAATAGTCATCAGTTCTGCATCAATCAAGAGCTTGGTGCACAGACATAAGAGCGGCTCTACTGCCAGTGAAGGTAGTGTGGGGGTGTAGTAAAAAAAAGTATATTGGGGGAACTGGTTGATCATTTGAATTTAGATAGAGTCAGTGATCAGCAACACTCTTGGTGTCAGTGTGACCATAACAACGTCAGCATGCAACACTGCCACGCATCATGACCTCGTATATGATGACCTCATAAAACTCCAGGAAGTCCGGTGGTTAATAATAATAATAATAATAATAATAATAATAATAATAATAATAATAATAATAATAATATTAATAATCTTTATTTCTAAAAAGTACATGATACAACTTATACAGACCATAGCTGACATCAGTGACAAACTATATAGAAAGCCCCTGGTTATGCAGAGCTTTTCGGTCAACCTGGGCTAATCTTGTCCCCCAGGATGCGACCCACACCAGTCGCCTAACACCCAAGTACCTACTTGCTGATAGGTGAACAGGAACACCAAGTGTGAGAAAACATGCCCAGTGTTTCCACCCGTACCGGGATCGAACCAGGAATACTCAGTGTGTGAGCTGAGTGTGCTACCAACCAAGCTACGGGACTCCATAGAATTCCCCATATTAGAATCATCTGTCACGTGATATCGACTTAACAGCAGACGGCGTCACCTCAGCCTCACTGCTGGACACCACTCACACACCACTACAGTATTTTTTTAGAAACTTTATAAATATCCCGCACATAGGAACAAGAAAACCTTATGATGACGTTTCGGTCTGTCTTGGGCCATTCACAAGTCACACAGACAGAAGAGAGTGGCTCAGTATATATAGACGAGGAGGACAGGGACGGGAGAAAGAGAGAAGACAAAGAAATAGTGGTGGTGGTAGTAATAATAACTACACTTCCGATTTCATAAACTCTGCCTTCTCACCTGCTCAGCGGACTTTCTTCTCTCATAAACTCTCTACTCCTGTGAAATCTACTGTTCCCTGTTTCCCGTCTTTTTAATCTCAACAACTCTCTCCGTTCCTTAGACATCAAACTAACTTTTCGCCAAACTAACACCCTTCGCAGTAATCTGGTTCGTACCTCTTCCCTGCAATTGATGCCCCTGTTGCCTACTCTATTCCATGCCCCTCTTGTCCCCTTCAGTACTTTGTAGAAGCGGGGCCGCTCTCTTTCTGACCGACTTAAAGAGCACAAAAGTTTTAGACATGCCGACACCAATAATGCCATTTTCTGTCATGTTAGAGATCACAGCCATCCTGTTGACTGGTCCTCTGCTAAAACTGTCTATCCTACGTCTAGCTTTCACAGCCGTCGTCTTGGTGAAGCATCTCTTATACACGTGTAGGAATCTTAATCCAGGCTTCGTCTCTGTAGCTTTACTTTCTCCTTACATTGTCAAATGCTCCAAACTTCAGAATACTCGTGACTTGACATGACCTTTTGTTCTCCCAATACCTCTTCTCCTTCCCTTTTTACTTTATTTCTTATTTGCTTTTCCTTATTTCCTTATTTTATTTTATTTTATTTGTGTGTTCTGTCTTTCAATTTAACCCCCTTCCTTCCCTGTCTTTTCGGTCGTACCCCTGTGGGTCCTTAGCTCTTCTACAGTGCTCCATTTTTACTACTACTACGACTATTACTCCTTTACTACTATTACTGCATCTACCTTCTACCTTTTCAGCTACTATCACTACCACTACTATTGCCTCTCTTCGTTCCCCTTTCCATCTCTTGTAGCATGAACTACTCCCCCTACTTTCTACTACCACTATTACTTCTACTATTGCTTCCACTACCACAACTTCCTCTTCCTCTTCTCTTTCTCCCGTCCTCTTCGTCTATATATATATATATATATATATATATATATATATATATATATATATATATATATATATATATATATATATATATATATATATATATATATATATATATATATATATATATATATATATTCAAGACGGACCGAAACGTCGCTATAAACGTCATATTTGTGTATTGTTTCCCTCACGCTATTGTGCATTTTGGTTCTTTATTAAAAAAAATGGAAATAACTCACCTCACATCATGGCACCATTACGCGGAAACTAAATTGGCTTAGGGTCAACAAAATACATTATGTTCTTCAGATTGATGATTAAGACACATGTGCAGCAGTTGGCGTCTTTATTGTTGAAACGTTTCGTTTACACAGTGGGCTTCTTCAGTCAGATACTGAGGCAGCTGGTGTAGTAGTGAGATGAAGTTGATGTAGTCAGTCCCTCAACCTTGGTGACTGTGACTCTTAGAGACCTGAGAGGTGTGAGTCAGAGTGTGAGTGTGAGTCAGAGAGTGAGTCAGAGTGTGAGTCAGAGTGTGAGTCAGAGAGTGAGTCAGAGTGTGAGTCAGAGTGTGAGTCAGTGTGAGTCAGAGAGTGAGTCAGAGTGTGAGTCAGAGTGTGACTGTGAGTGTGAGTCAGAGAGTGAGTCAGAGTGAGAGTGTGAATGAAAGTGTGAGTGAGAGTGTGAGTGAGAGTGTGAGTCAGAGTGTGAGTCAGAGTGAACATAAAACAGTGCAGCAAGTGTCACTACAATTGCTGGAATAAATGAATTACACGTGAGAGGGAGGAGAGAGGGAGGAGAGAGGGAGGAGAGAGGGAGGAGAGAGGGAGGAGAGAGGGAGGAGAGAGGGAGGAGAGAGGGAGGAGAGAGGGAGGAGAGAGGGAGGAGAGAGGGAGGAGAGAGGGAGGAGAGAGGGAGGAGAGAGGGAGGAGAGGGCTGAGAAAATGGGCGATGAACGTTGAGAATGGAAGGACAAGAGTGAGAGAGGGAGAAGAGAGAATGAGAAAGTGGGAGAAGAGGGGTGAGAATGAGAGAAGAGGGGTGAGAGTGGGAGAAGAGGGAAGAGAGTGGGAGGGAAGGGGTGAGAGAGTGGGAGGGAAGCAGTGAGAGAGTTCAAGGGGAGGGGTGAGATAGTGGGAGGAGGGGTGAGAGAGTGGTAGGGGAGGGGTGAGAAATGTGTGATAGTGCTAGAGTGAAAGTGGTTAATGAAGTAGTACTGAGAGTGTGAGAGGGGAGTGTGAGAGGGGTGGGAGTGTGAGACGGATGGGAGTGTGAGAGGGATGGGAGTGTGAAAGGGATGAGAGGGATGGAAGTGTGAAAGGGATGGGAGGGATGGAAGTGTGAGAGGGATAGGAGTGTGAAAGGGATGGGAGTTTGAAAGGAATGAGAGGGATTAAAGTGTGAGAGGGACGGGAGTGTGAGAGGGATGGGGAAGATTGAGGAGGTTTTAATGAAAGGAGTTTACTCACTCATTCTCTGTAAGGATCGAGTCACAGCTCCTGGCTCCGCCGCCTAACTTGTTGGTTCCTAGACTCTTCATTATTTACACAGTGAAGCGCTTAACCCACATGGGTGACACAGCGCCTGTTGCTTCCACTTTCTTCCTTTCCTCACTGTTGCTTTCACTTCCGAATTTACCCTCATTATATTTTACATCGTAATCATATCTCCTCCTGTTTCCCTCTCTTCAAGAATCGTCAGGTTTTGTTCCTTTACTCCCTCCTCCCAGACACTCCGAGAATCCTGGGACTAGTCTGGTTGAGAATCTTTGTATGTTAGGCAGCAGCAGCGCTGGCCTCGCCTGAGCCTCGGGCTCGCCTGAGCCTCGGCCTCGTCTGAGCCTCAGACTCTGCTACTAACACTCTTAAATCACACAATTTGCCGGAGCCTTTTTTAATTTTTTTTTCTTTCTGTTATCCTGTGTTGGTTTCTCTCCTCTCCGCTTTTACTCTCTCTCTAGCTTTCTCTCCCCCTTTCTAAGTATATATCTGTTTACTTTATCTGGCGTAAGAAATCGGTTCTCTTCCGCTTCTGCTCTATTTCCCTCTTTTTTTTCTGACATCTTACCATTTATATCATAGATGTTATCTTCGGCTCCCTCCCATTTCTCTCTTGCGCTTTCGCTTTCTACCCAACATCTTTCATGCTCCTCCTTCTCCCTCGTTTATTTCCTATATTCTCGTTCACCTCGTCTTCATTTTCTTTCTAATCCTCATTTATTTTATTCTCCTAGAATAAATGGCAAATTAAAATTAACAAAAACAAAAATCAGTACAAAGCTTCCTTTGAGGAAAACACATTAGTGCTAGAAGTTTGAAGCCGACCAGGAGATGCATTGTCCAGTTATCACACAGAATCAGTTCTAAGTTTATTAACTAAGTTGGTAAGTTGTTAAATTTGAACAAACTCAGCCTGAACTCAGACTCTATGAACCTCGTTGTAAAAAGCATCAGTTATTAAAGTTAGCAGACGTTCAGAAGAGGCATTCTCGAGTTATTTACCAGAATATGATAAGCCATTTATAAAAGGAAATTGGTTAAAGGGAACCTGAACACTCCAATAAATATTCACAACCTTTTTCTAAGTTGGATACACCAGTGTTCAAAGTTTGAAGCCGATCAGAAAATTGCTTTCTCAAATTATCATAATGATTCAAAATCCGGAAATGTTAGTGTGAAGCCGAGCAGAGAGAACTCACACCAGCGTTCAAAGTTTGAAGCTGATCGGATGAGGAGTTCTATGACCATAAATAATAATATTGAAGATTAATTTTTTTATTTTGCTGCCAAAACAGCCAGTTTGTTGCACATCCGAATTACATCCTGTTGATGCAAGTGCATATAAGAACATAAAAGAAGAACACCTCAGCAGGCCTACTGGCCCATACTAGGCCAGAGACTACGCCATCTATACTGGATATATATCAATATGCTTCAAATGTTGCAGGTAAATCAAGGGTATTCGCTTAAAATGTCTGGTATCTAAACTCCATTAATAAAATACTACGACATATGGCGTAGGTTATTATACTGACACTCTATATTCTTCAGTAGACTACTAATAATAGTCATCAAGGTGACTACTAATAATAGTCATCAAGGTGACTACTAATAATAGTCATCAAGGTGACTACTAATAATAGTCATCAAGGTGACTACTAAAAATAGTCATCAAGGTGACTACTAATAATAGTCATCAAGGTGACTACTAATAATAGTCATCAAGGTGACTACTAATAATAGTCATCAAGGTGACTACTAATAATAGTCATCAAGGTGACTACTAATAATAATCATCAAGGTGACTACTAATAATAGTCATCAAGGTGACTACTAATAATAGTCATCAAGGTGACTAATAATAATAATCATCAAGGTGATAATAGTCATCAAGGTGACTACTAATAATAGTCATCAAGGTGACTACTAATAATAGTCATCAAGGTGACTACTTATAATAGTCATCAAGGTGACTACTACTAATAGTCATCAAGGTGACTACTAATAATAATCATCAAGGTGACTACTAATAATAGGCATCAAGGTGACTAATAATAATAGTCATCAAGGTGACTAATAATAATAATCATCAAGGTGATAATAGTCATCAAGGTGACTACTAATAATAGTCATCAAGGTGACTACTAATAATAGTCATCAAGGTGACTAATAATAATAATTATCAAGGTGATAATAGTCATCAAGGTGACTACTAATAATAGTCATCAAGGTGACTACTAATAATAGTCATCAAGGTGACTAATAATAATAATCATCAAGGTGATAATAGTCATCAAGGTGACTACTAATAATAGTCATCAAGGTGACTACTAATAATAGTCATCAAGGTGACTACTAATAATAGTCATCAAGGTGACTACTAATAATAGTCATCAAGGTGATTATCAACTGCGTCACATATTATTGAGTTTATTTTACCTAATAATTTTTTCCCTCTCCTGCTGCTTCCTGCTCTCCTCCTGCTGCTTCCTGCTCTCCTCCTGCTGCTTCCTACTCTCCTCCTGCTGCTTCCTACTCTCCTCCTGCTGCTTAATGCTCTCCTCCTGCTGATTCCTACTCTCCTCCTGCTGCTTCCTGCTCTCCTCCTGTTGCTTCCTACTCTCCTCCTGCTGCTTCCTGCTCTCCTCCTGCTGCTTCCTACTCTCCTCCTGCTGATTCCTACTCTCCTCCTGCTGCTTCCTGCTCTCCTCCTGCTGCTTCCTACTCTCCTCCTGCTGCTTCCTGCTCTCCTCCTGCTGCTTCCTACTCTCCTCCTGCTGCTTCCTGCTCTCCTCCTGCTGCTTCCTACTCTCCTCCTGCTGCTTCCTGCTCTCCTCCTGCTGCTTCCTACTCTCCTCCTGCTGCTTCCTGCTCTCCTCCTGCTGCTTCCTACTCTCCTCCTGCTGCTTCCTGCTCTCCTCCTGCTGCTTCCTACTCTCCTCCTGCTGCTTCCTGCTCTCCTCCTGCTGCTTCCTGCTCTCCTCCTGCTGCTTCCTGCTCTCCTCCTGCTGCTTCCTACTCTCCTCCTGCTGCTTCCTGCTCTCCTCCTGCTGCTTCCTACTCTCCTCCTGCTGCTTCCTGCTCTCCTCCTGCTGCTTCCTGTTCTCCTCCTGCTGCTTCCTGCTCTCCTCCTGCTGCTTCCTGCTCTCCTCCTGCTGCTTCCTACTCTCCTCCTGCTGCTTCCTACTCTCCTCCTGCTGCTTCCTACTCTCCTCCTGCTGCTTCCTGCTCTCCTCCTGCTGCTTCCTGCTCTCCTCCTGCTGCTTAATGCTCTCCTCCTGCTGCTTCCTACTCTCCTCCTGCTGCTTCCTGCTCTCCTCCTGCTGCTTCCTACTCTCCTCCTGCTGCTTCCTGCTCTCCTCCTGCTGCTTCCTGCTCTCCTCCTGCTGCTTCCTGCTCTCCTCCTGCTGCTTCCTACTCTCCTCCTGCTGCTTCCTGCTCTCCTCCTGCTGCTTCCTGCTCTCCTCCTGCTGCTTCCTACTCTCCTCCTGCTGATTCCTACTCTCCTCCTGCTGCTTCCTGCTCTCCTCCTGCTGCTTCCTACTCTCCTCCTGCTGCTTCCTGCTCTCCTCCTGCTGCTTCCTACTCTCCTCCTGCTGCTTAATGCTCTCCTCCTGCTGCTTCCTACTCTCCTCCTGCTGCTTCCTGCTCTCCTCCTGCTGCTTCCTACTCTCCTCCTGCTGCTTCCTACTCTCCTCCTGCTGCTTCCTGCTCTCCTCCTGCTGCTTCCTACTCTCCTCCTGCTGCTTCCTGCTCTCCTCCTGCTGCTTCCTACTCTCCTCCTGCTGATTCCTACTCTCCTCCTGCTGCTTCCTACTCTCCTCCTGCTGCTTCCTGCTCTCCTCCTGCTGCTTCCTACTCTCCTCCTGCTGCTTCCTGCTCTCCTCCTGCTGCTTCCTACTCTCCTCCTGCTGCTTAATGCTCTCCTCCTGCTGCTTCCTACTCTCCTCCTGCTGCTTCCTGCTCTCCTCCTGCTGCTTCCTACTCTCCTCCTGCTGCTTCCTACTCTCCTCCTGCTGCTTCCTGCTCTCCTCCTGTTGCTTCCTACTCTCCTCCTGCTGCTTCCTGCTCTCCTCCTGCTGCTTCCTACTCTCCTCCTGCTGATTCCTACTCTCCTCCTGCTGCTTCCTGCTCTCCTCCTGCTGCTTCCTGCTCTCCTCCTGCTGCTTCCTACTCTCCTCCTGCTGATTCCTACTCTCCTCCTGCTGCTTCCTGCTCTCCTCCTGCTGCTTCCTACTCTCCTCCTGCTGCTTCCTACTCTCCTCCTGCTGATTCCTACTCTCCTCCTGCTGATTCCTACTCTCCTCCTGCTGATTCCTACTCTCATCCTGCTGCTTCCTGCTCTCCTCCTGCTGCTTCCTACTCTCCTCCTGCTGATTCCTACTCTCCTCCTGCTGTTTCCTGCTCTCCTCCTGCTGCTTCCTGCTCTCCTCCTGCTGCTTCCTACTCTCCTCCTGCTGCTTCCTACTCTCCTGCTGCTTCCTGCTCTCCTCCTGCTGCTTCCTACTCTCCTCCTGCTGATTCCTGCTCTCATCCTTCTGCTTCCTACTCTCCTCCTGCTGCTTCCTACTCTTCTCCTGCTGCTTCCTACTCTTCTCCTGCTGCTTCCTACTCTTCTCCTGCTGCTTCCTACTCTCCTCCTGCTGATTCCTACTCTCCTCCTGCTGCTTCCTACTCTTCTCCTGCTGCTTCCTACTCTTCTCCTGCTGCTTCCTACTCTTCTCCTGCTGCTTCCTACTCTTCTCCTGCTGCTTCCTACTCTCCTCCTGCTGATTCCTACTCTCCTCCTGCTGCTTCCTACTCTCCTCCAGCATAGTGCTCTACCAGCATGGTGCTCCTCCAGCATGGTGCTCTACCAACATGGTGATCTACCAGCATGGTGCTCTACCAGCATGGTGCTCTACCAGCATAGTGCTCTACCAGCATGGTGCTCTACCAGCAAGGTGCTCTACCAGCATGGTGCTCTACCTGCATGGTGCTCTACCAGCATGGTGCTCCTCCAGCATGGTGCTCTACAAACATGGTGATCTACCAGCATGGTGCTCTAACAGCATGGTGCTCTACCAGCATGGTGCTCTACCAGCACGGTGCTCTCCTAGATTAGTGCTCTACCAGCATGGTGATCTACCAGCATGGTGCTCTACCAGCATGGAGCCCCAACAGCATGGTGCTCTACCAGCATGGTGCTCTACCAGCATGGTGCTCTACCAGCATGGTGCTCTAACAGCATGGTGCCCCACCAGCATGGTGCTCTACCAGCATGGTGCCCCAACAGCATGGTGCTCCACCAGTATGGTGCTCTACCAGCATGGTGCTCTACCAGCATGGTGCTCTACCAGCTTGGTTCTCCACCAGCATGGTGCTCCACAAGTATGGTGCTCCACCAGCATGGTGCTCTACCAGCATGGTGCTCCACCAGCATGGTGCACTACCAGCATGGTGCTCCACCAGCATGGTGCTCCACCAGCATGGTGCTCCACCAGCATGGTGCTCCACCAGCATGGTGCTCCACCAGCATGGTGCTCCACCAGCATGGTGCTCCACCAGCATGGTGCTCTACCAGCATGGTGCTCTACCAGAATGGTGCTCTACCAGCATGGTGCTCCACCAGCATGGTGCTCAACCAGCATGGTGCTTCACCAGCATGGTGCTCCACCAGCATGGTGCTCCACCAGCATGGTGCTCCACCAGAATGGTGCTCCACCAGCATGGTGCTCAACCAGCATGGTGCTTCACCAGCATGGTGCTCAACCAGCATGGTGCTTCACCAGCATGGTGCTCCACCAGCATGGTGCTCCACCAGCATGGTGCTCCACCAGAATGGTGCTCCACCAGCATGGTGCTCCACCAGCATGGTGCTCCACCAGCATAGTGCTCCACCAGCATGGTGCTCCACCAGCATGGTGCTCCACCAGCATGGTGCTCCACCAGCATGGTGCTCCACCAGCATGGTGCTCCACCAGCATGGTGCTCCACCAGCATGGTGCTCCACCAGCATGGTGCTCCACCAGCATGGTGCTCCACCAGCATGGTGCTCCACCAGCATGGTGCTCCACCAGCATGGTGCTCCACCAGCATGGTGCTCCACCAGCATGGTGCTCCACCAGCATGGTGCTCCACCAGCATGGTGCTCCACCAGCATGGTGCTCCACCAGCATGGTGCTCCACCAGCATGGTGCTCCACCAGCATGGTGCTCCACCAGCATGGTGCTCCACCAGCATGGTGCTCCACCAGCATGGTGCTCCACCAGCATGGTGCTCCACCAGCATGGTGCTCCACCAGCATGGTGCTCCACCAGCATGGTGCTCCACCAGCATGGTGCTCCACCAGCATGGTGCTCCACCAGCATGGTGCTCCACCAGCATGGTGCTCCACCAGCATGGTGCTCCACCAGCATGGTGCTCCACCAGCATGGTGCTCCACCAGCATGGTGCTCCACCAGCATGGTGCTCCACCAGCATAGTGCTCCACCAGCATGGTGCTCCACCAGCATGGTGCTCCACCAGCATGGTGCTCCACCAGCATGGTGCTCTACCAGCATGGTGCTCCACCAGCCTCACTCTCTGAGTCTCCACATTAATATGCAACACCAGTATGTGTGACTGTTTTTTATGACTGTCAAACTTAGTTACTTCCTCTGATCCCTCCTCTTTTTTCTTTTTCTCTCTCTCTCTCTCTCTCTCTCTCTCTCACTATTCACTATTACCACCCTGCACTGACACGTTCCTGTGGGATACTGCCGCTTACACCCACAAAGGAGTGGACACGTATGTGTCTCACTTGATACACATTAATATTCCGGCTAGAGTGTCCTGTAGTCATGATAATCCTAACACTGAGTGTAGCCGCGAGTGTTCGTTATCCGGCGGCTGGGGGTGTGCAGCTCACCCGGCTGGTGTGGCTGGATATTCGTTATCCGGCTTGTGGTGGTGAGGGATTGGGGAAGGGTAGGGCAGTGCAGGTTATTATCCGGCTCTGGCTGTGCTGATCTTCCGGCTCGACCAATTAATTCGGAAGCAGATTTTCTTCTCTCTCTCTCTCTCTCTGTCTGTCTCTTTCTCTCTCTCTCTCTCTCTCTCTCTCTCTCTCTCTCTCTCTCTCTCTCTCTCTCTCTCTCTCTCTCTCTCTCTCTGCATCGCTATATGACCCCGTACGGTTTTAGAGCATTGGTTTCGAAAATCATAATTAAGTTATTTACGACCGAATGTTGTCGAAAATTGTTGTTCGGCGCCTCAGAATTCACTCCAAAACCCGTCTACTGACTTCAAAACCCGTCTACTGACTCCAAAATCCGTCTACTGACTCTAAAACCCATCTACTGACTCCAAAATCCGTCTACTGACTCTAAAACCCGTCTACTGACTCCAAAATCCGTCTACTGACTCTAAAACCCATCTACTGACTCCAAAACCCGACTGCCCACTCCGGAAACTGGTAGTCAGTCCATACTTTCTCTGCTCGTCCACTGCTTGTCTGGTTCCTCCAAACCTTATCTGCTTATTCCAAAATATGTCTGCTTTCAGAAGACAAACTATTTCTCTCCAGCTTCTGTCAATCCCTCCAAGCTTTGTTTACCTCCTTTCTTTAAATCTTGTGTATTTCCTCATGCTTAGTTTACTTCCCCAAAGCTTTCTTAAGTCTCTCCAAAGCTTGTCTAAGCTTAGTAAAAGTTACATTCTTCGAATCATTTCTTCTCTTCCTAAGCCTACTTGTCTTTCTTAAGCCTTCTTCTGCTTCCTGTAAAGCCTTTTGTACTCTCTCTCAAAAGCTGCATACATTCCCTTCAAAACTTGTCTACTACTTCCGAAGATTTTCTAGTTCCTTCAAGACTTGTCTACTTTCTCCCAAGCTTGACAACCAGTAAGCTTGTCTACCCCAAAACTTTCTCCAAGGTCTGCTTACTCTGTTCAAGCTTTTCTCCTTTTATGCTGGGAGTAAGTTTTCTCACGTCGGTGCTTGCATATGACGATGATAGTCTGAAGATGCACGCTCTCTGCCAATCCCTAGGTACCTTACCCTCTTCCATACATTTATTAAATAATAGCACCAACCACTCCAAAGCTATATCTCCAGCTGCTTTTAACATTTCTATCTTTATCCCATCAATCCCAGCTGCCTTACCCCCTTTCATTTTACCCACTGCCCCACGAACGCAAGACGATTAGATTCCTAAATGTTGCTGCCGAAGCGGCTAGTTTATTGTGCACCTCATATCCGTCTTGTGGAGGGTAGCGCAAGAGAATATGGCTACACGTAAGGCCTAAGAACTAGGCCCCAAAAAAGTGTTAACAGGAGTACATCTGCTTTTATATCTACAGTTGACTTATCTGCTGCAAACCGATATAGGAAATTTGCTTAATGTGTATGGTATCTTATTTCCATTAATACGATATCTTAACATAACACATAGGTTATTATACTATCTCCATATTCCTCCATTAGTGGACAATTAGGCACATAGTGTTCAAGAAAGTGGCCATATGGCTGACCTCATACACTGTATCTAGAGTGATCATCTTCTGTGTGTCTAACATCAGTCAGTCTGTTCACATTGCAAGTTGTGATAGATCTACTCAGGCTTCTACATGCATTCCTATAAGCATTCAGTTTTATTATTTCACTTATAATATTATTCTTAATGTTAGACACCCACGTATCAAAGTTATATTCTACATCTCCTTCGGTGTGTTTTTTTTCGGCTACCTTCTCAAGTTTATTATGATGGAGTAATTCAATGTGTGAATTATTATTATTATTATTATTATTATTATTATTATTATTATTATTATTATTATTATTATACAATGACTGGGGAATGGAAGTATCATGAAGTTTGATCCTTGAGGAAGGCTAGCTTCCTAGCTTCAGTTCTCAGCTTCATGGTCACCGGAATCAAGGCACCTCTACCTTGAAGGATATCTGGATCAAGAGCCCACTCTATTAACAAGGCACCCACCTTGAATGATCCTTGGATCAAGAGGCCACACCAGCATCAAGGAACCCACCTACCTTGAAGACAGGAGCTGGGCGGCACATAACTATGAAAATAATACATGTTTAGAGAACAAGTAATATTTACGAAGCATGTCTGAGGAATAAAGTAATTTAATATGTTACGAATGTGACATCTTAAATATCCATAGTAACGCAGCTCTGTGTATTGTATATCACAGCACGCGGTTCAATCCTCCCGTCCACCTTTCTGTTTATTCACCGGGAGTCGTTTATTACGACTTAATCTGAGTTCCTAGAGTATATGGCTTGGAGAGAGGTAAGAATAGATTTAGTGCTAAAGCTCCTGGGCTGTAGGGAAGGAGTCAGTTAGTGCCTCGTGTGGAAAACAAGTACTGTTTCCGAATCTTTTCAATTAAAAGCACCGTAGACCAAGCGGTACAGCACTGGACCTGCTAAACTTGGGACGATGGTAAGAGCCTCCCGGCCATCCTTCTGAAGAGGATCCCAGAAGGAGATCGAAATATACACACCAAATAATCTTCTGAGTTTCTGTCTCCATGTGGGATATTATTCATCATATATAATACATATATATACTATATATATATATATATATATATATATATATATATATATATATATATATATATATATATATATATATATATATATATATATATATATATATAAAGAACTGGGTTCCAGTCTCATCGACACCACCAGGGACCCAAGGGCAGCCACGTTCATGTTCCAGCGTCTCAGCGTGGCCATCCAGAGGGAAACGCATCCTGCATACTTGGCTCGCGTCCGGCTTCGGAGGAACTGGAGGAGATTCATAATCTTTGACATATTGTACCATTGTATTCATGTTTGTGTTTTCTATAAATGTATTCTGTCTATTAATAAAGCATTTAAAATATATATATATATATATATATATATATATATATATATATATATATATATATATGTCGTTCCGATTAGGTAAAACTGGTCAATTAGCAAGAACTCATCTAAAATTAAGTCCTTTCAAAAAATTTCTCTTATACGTTTAAAGATATATTTTTTTCATTTATGTTAATGTAAGAATTTATAATTTTGTACCAAGAGAAACTTTGAAAATCTACCTAACCTTATTACAACAAGCGCAATTTAATTTAGCCTAACCCAACTAAATATGTTTTAGATACGTTAACATTAATTTAATAATAAACAAACACAATGAAATATATTTTTTTTCGTTAGGTTCAGAATGATTTTTGCGAAATTATTGCATACACAAATTTTCGCTTGTCTTATATGGCAAGAAGAGCGTTGCTATTTAAGCCAAAATCGCAAGTTTTACCTAATCGGCACGACATATATATATATATATATATGTGTGTGTGTGTGTGTGTGTGTGTGTGTGTGTAAAGTCTTTTTTAAATTTTCTCTTCTACATTTAAAGATTATTTTTTTCATATGTTAATGTAAAAAATAATATTTTTGTACCAAAAAAACCTTAGAAAACTTACCTAACCTTATTATAACAATCGCAATTTAATTTAGCCTAATCCAACTAAATATATTTTAGATAAGTTTACAATAATTTAATAATAAACAAACACAATGAAATATATTTTTTTTTCGTTATGTTCAGAATGATTTTTGCGAAATTATTGAATACACAAATTTTCGCTTGTCTTATTCGGCAAGAAGAACGTTGCTATTTAAGCCAAAATCGCAAGCTTTACCTATTCGGCACGACATATATATATTCCTTATGTATGAGACCACGAGAGTATAAAACTCTTAGTACAAAAGTACCCACATTTCATTTACATGTGTATTATATACTTAAAATGTATCCCTGAAATCGAATTTCACTTTTATGGAAATACAAGTCGGGGAAAAAATCTTGGTACGAGGAAATGGAGCGAAGACAAACTCTTAGGGAAATATAAGTCTTGGGAAGAAAAATTTTGATCAGAGGAAATGGAGCCGATTGGTTAGGAGAAGCAGTTTCTAGATCCTACAGCTAGAGCCCAACCCGATCTGAGCGCCTGGTGTTTAATGATAGTGGTCCAGTGGGTAGACGGAAGTGTATTTTGTTCAGTTCTCACAGGGCTGGGCATGAGAACGCAGGATCGAGTCCTGGCCAAGCCGCAGTTCTATTAATGCTTCAAAATCACTTGTTTTGTGATTTCATTGATATATATATATATATATATATATATATATATATATATATATATATATATATATATATATATATATATATATATATATATATATATATATTTGTCAAATTCGATTTTCGAGATATATTTCACGTATATAGTACATTGGTCAATGAAATGTGGGTGGTTAAGTCCTTATAGTTTTATACTCTCGTGGTCTTATACATAAGGAATACTCTAATCTCAACCTTATTCCTTTTGGGTATAAGAAGTATTATTTAATGAAGGGTAACTTATTAGAAACGGTAAATATTTTAAGACGCGTGTCGCAGGTGTTGCGAGGACGGACGTAATTATTTCTTTGTACACATAACCACATAAATGGTATTATGTGTATAAGATTCATGTTACAAGACCTGACCACTGTAGTCACAGGAGCAGAGTTATGCTCGTAACAATCGAGTCCTGAAACTCACAGGCCAGTGCGTTAACCACTGGGCCAGCTGGCTCTAACAGATTCATCCAACTAAGTATATTTCTCTAAACCATAGGGAGGTTAGCATGGGCCCCAGAGTGACTACAAGTGCAGGTTTTTGCAGATTAATCCAACGTGACTGTGAAATTAAATACCCCTTAAAGCCGGCATCATGAGTTATGAGAGCCACCTGGCACAGTGGTTAACGCACTGGCCTGTAGGTTTTACCAATCACTCGACATGGGTTCGAATCCCACCCGTTCAGTGATTTGCTTGCATTAGAGTTATTACGATTTCGTGAGTTTTTTTTTTTTTAAACTGTGGGAACTGATCAGCCGCTGTACGATCAGCCGCTGTACGATCAGCCGCTGTACGATCAGCCGCTGTACGATCAGCCGCTGTACGATCAGCCGCTGTACGATCAGCCGCTGTACGATCAGCCGCTGTACGATCAGCCGCTGTACGATCAGCCGCTGTACGATCAGCCTCTGTACGATCAGCCGCTGTACGATCAGCCTCTGTACGATCAGCCTCTGTACGATCAGCCGCTGTACGATCAGCCTCTGTACGATCAGCCGCTGTACGATCAGCCGCTGTACGATCAGCCGCTGTACGATCAGCCGCTGTACGATCAGCCGCTGTACGATCAGCCGCTGTACGATCCAGTTTGGACTATTACACGTTTGATAGTTAAAAGGAGACACGTGAAATTATTGTGATATTTTATCGTGGCAACGTTTCGCTCTCCAGGAGCTTTGTCAAGGCGTTACGGCTTGACAAAGCTCCTGGAGAGCGAAACGTTGCCACAGTAAAATGTCACATTAGTTGTACTTGTGCCCTTTTACCTAACAAATTGTCGGTAATTCTACCAACGTTAATACAATTATACCATTTTAACAGCTATTCTTTTTTTTAGCTGTTCCGAAACCGAATATCTGAAAACTATTACACAGTTTGTCGTGCAGCATGTGAGTGTCTCAGATTTTTTTTTATACGTTTTTAATTTTCCGGTGCTAATATTATTTTTAAATATTTCCCAGGGTCCTCTGTCTTAGTGAGGCTTTCAAGATTTTGTCACGCAATCTGTTGTGTGTGTCGTGTGACCTGCTGTCACTCGCCCGTGTCAGTCGCCCGTGTCACTCGCCCGTGTCACTCGCCCGTGTCACTCGCATGGCACTAAATACATACCATCGTCCATCTGTTACATGTACTGAACTTGCACGATTAGTCTCGTAGAGATTTACAGTTAGTTTCATAATCTGTTTTGCATATTTTTCATTATCCGCAAACATATTCACATTGTCGTTTATTCATTCTGGAAAGTTATTTTATTGAAAAGATTGTTGTGGTAAATAGTGATCCTCGTGGCACGCAACTGGTAAACAGTGATCCTTGTGGCACTCAACTGGCAAACAGTGATCCTCGTGGCACTCAACTGGTAAACAGTGATACTTGTGGCACTCAGCTGGTAAACAGTGATCCTCGTGGCACTCAGCTGGTAAACAGTGATCCTCGTGGCACGCAACTGGTAAATAGTGATCATCGTGGCATTCATTCAACTGGTAAACAGTGATCCTTGTGGCACTCAACTGGCAAACAGTGATCCTCGTGGCATTCAACTGGTAAACAGTGATCCTCGTGGCACGCAACTGGTAAATAGTGATCATCGTGGCATTCAACTGGTAAACAGTGATCCTTGTGGCACTCAACTGGCAAATAGTGATCCTCGTGGCACTCAACTGGTAAACAGTGATCATCGTGGCACTCAGCTGGTAAACAGTGATCCTCGTGGCACTCAACTGGTAAACAGTGATCCTCGTGGCACGCAACTGGTAAATAGTGATCATCGTGGCATTCAACTGGTAAACAGTGATCCTTGTGGCACTCAACTGTTAAACAGATATCATCGTGGCACTCAGCTGGTAAACAGTGATCCTCGTGGCACTCAACTGGTAAACAGTGATCCTCGTGGCACGCAACTGGTAAATAGTGATCATCGTGGTACTCAACTGGCAAACAATGATCCTCGTGGCACTCAACTGGTAAACAGTGATCCTCGTGGCACTCAGCTGGTAAACAGTGATCCTCGTAGCACTCAACTGGTAAACAGTGATCCTAATGGCACTCAGCTGGTAAACAGTGATCCTCGTAGCACATAACTGGTAAAGAGTGATCCTCGTGGCACTCAACTGGCAAACAGTGATCCTCGTGGCACTCAACTGGCAAACAGTGATCCTCCTGGCATTCAACTGGCAAACAGTGATCCTCGTGGCACTCAACTGGCAAACAGTGATCCTCTTGGCACTCAACTGGCGACATCCATCATATGTTCACCTTTTCTTCTTTGATTCCTTCTCTTCTTGAGTTAATATTATTTTCCGTTGGATCCGAAAACATCAGTCATTGTTTATCTGTTTACTTCAGTTACTTGGAATTATTGGCACTCATTGTTTTTTTAATTTCTATATTAATTTTCGCTCCAGCAGAAAAGTATTTTGCTAGTACCACCATTTGTTCTGTCTCTGTCATTTCTGAACTCACCCCACTCACCCGTCACCCGCTATGGTGGATGACGGGTGAGTATGTTGGGTTCCGGGTAGCAGGTAGTGGGTAGATGGTTGCTACATGGTTGGTGGGAGATGGGCAGGCTACGGGTGAGGCGCATAGCCAGTAGGTCAACACAGGCAGTTAAGAACAATCCAGTCACCCATCCCTGGGTGATGACGGGTGACTCAGCCAGCGGGTGAAGTTCACAAAGCACCCGCTTTAACACACCAGGCCAAGGCAGTAGCACAGCAGCTGGGTAACAGTACCACAGGAGCTGGATGACAGCAGACTGGTTACAGGCAGTGGGTAGATGATAGGTCACCATTCTCAGGTGGTGCGAGTCTAGGGAAACGGCTTTTGATACAGCAGGCACTGGGCAAGCCATGGGTGACAGCCAGCATGGTGGGTGACAGCCAGCATGGTGGGTGACAGCCAGCATGGTGGGTGACAGCCAGCATGGTGGGTGACAGCCAGCATGGTGGGTGACAGCCAGCATGGTGGGTGACAGCCAGCATGGTGGGTGATAGCAAGCATGGTGGGAGACAGCAAGCATGGTGGGTGACAGCAAGCATGGTGGGTGAAAGCAAGCATGATGAGTGACAGCAAGCATGGTGGGTGACAGTCAGCATGGTGGTTGAAAGCAAGCATGGTGGGTGAAAGCAAGCATGGTGAGTGACAGCAAGCATGGTGGGTGACAGCAAGCATGGTGGGTGACAGCAAGCATGGTGGGTGATAGCAAGCATGGTGGGTGACAGCAAGCATGGTGGGTGAAAGCAAGCATGGTGGGTGACAGTCAGCATGGTGGTTGACAGCAAGCATGGTGGTTGAAAGCAAGCATGGTGGGTGACAGCAAGCATGGTGGGTGACAGTCAGCATGGTGGTTGACAGCAAGCATGGTGGGTGAAAGCAAGCATGGTGAGTGACAGCAAGCATGGTGGGTGACAGCCATAATGGTGGGTGACAGCAA
This sequence comes from Cherax destructor, assembly GCA_009830355.1. NCBI lineage: Eukaryota > Metazoa > Arthropoda > Malacostraca > Decapoda > Parastacidae > Cherax > Cherax destructor. The sequence goes on from WNWK01003295.1 coordinate 149,229, forward strand.
GCATGGTGATTGATAGCAAGCATGGTGGGTGACAGCAAGCATGGTGGGTGACAGCCAGCATGGTGGGTGACAGCAAGCATGGTGGGTGAAAGTCAGCATGGTGAGTGACAGCAAGCATGGTGGGTGAAAGCAAGCATGGTGAGTGACAGCAAGCATGGTGGGTGACAGCCATAATGGTGGGTGACAGCAAGCATGGTGATTGATAGCAAGCATGGTGGGTGACAGCAAGCATGGTGGGTGACAGCAAGCATGGTGGGTGAAAGTCAGCATGGTGGTTGACAGCAAGCATGGTGGGTGATAGCAAGCATGGTGGGTGACAGCAAGCATGGTGGGTGACAGCAAGCATGGTGGGTGAAAGCAAGCATGGTGGGTGACAGTCAGAATGGTGGGTGACAGCCAGAATGGTGGGTGACAGCAAGCATGGTGGGTGACAGCCAGCATGGTGGGTGATTCAGCTGGGTAACTCCTCACGTAGTGGTTAAGTGGTGGACTCAGCCAGGTTGTCCTCCAGGGGGTAACACAGTGCTGGGTGCCTTCTTACTCTGCAAATATTCATTTACGGTCAGTAATTGCTAACCCGAAATTTCTCAAGCATAACACTCATTACTCTCCCCACATATTCAAAAAATATATGAACACCCCGACCTCTTTTACCAAATATATAAAATTCTTAAACAAACTATTAAAGAAGCTTACAACCTTTGATGTAACTTTGATGAGTTTCGAGAGTTTTCCTACTACCAGAGAGCGGCCCTGTGCCAGGCTTGTCTGGTGCTTGCCTGGTCAACCAGACTTTTACTGCTGGTGGCCCGCTGACCAATATATCCATCGCAGCCTAGTTCAACTGGCACCTAGTGAAGATACTTGTCCAGTTTCCTCTTGAACACTTCTACACTTGTCCCAGCACTGTTTCTGATATCTTCTGGTAAGATGTTGAATAGGCTGGGGCCACGAATGTTGATACAGTGTTCTCTTGTTGTGCCCACTGCACCCCTGCTTTTGAAAGGGTTTATTTTGCACTTCCTCCCTATTTTTTTTCACTCCAGTTTGTTGTTATGGCGGTGTGCCGACTTGTCCCAGATTGTAGTATGTAAATTGTAGTAGTAGTATTACTACTTCTACAATTTATATTACTACTACTACTATAATTTGTATTACTACTACTACCACCACTAGTATTACACGTCACTCTAAGCCTATATATACCCTCTGTGTCCATGTATTGTTTGTAACGGCTTGACAAAGCTCCTGGAGAGCGAAACGTTGCCACAATAAAATGTCACATTAGTTGCACTTGTGTCCTTTACTTAACATATTGTCGGTAATTCTACCAACTTTAATACAGGTCAGCTATGGTCAGCTGAGGCCAGGGATAATAATATCCAATATACTTCAATCACTTTTCAGAATCTTTAGTATCTTAGAATAAGATATTTACCGTGACCAACAAAACGTGAAGCAACAGGTAGTATATATGGCCAGACAATCAAAAAAGCACACTGGATGGATTTTTAAAATAGCAATTTAAAATACCACCGAGGCCTAGCCACCATAATACATCACAGGCTAGAACAACCGACCCTTCGTACCCTCAGAATTAGAAAGTATAAGTTGAACTAGTGAGGACACCATCCCACCTCACTACACACTACTGGGGACTCCACTCCACCTCACTACACACTACTGGGGACTCCACTCCACCTCACTACACACTACTGGGGACTCCACTCCACCTCACTACACACTACTGGGGACTCCACTCGACCTCACTGCACACTACTGGGGACTCCACTCCACCTCACTGCACACTACTGGGGACTCCACTCCACCTCACTGCACACTACTGGGGACTCCACTCCACCTCACTACACACTACTGGGGACTCCACTCCACCTCACTACACACTACTGGGGACTCCACTCCACCTCACTACATACTACTGGGGACTCCACTTCACCTCACTACATACTACTGCGGACTCCACTCCATCTCACTACATACTACTAGGGACTCCACTCCACCTCACTACATACTACTGGAGACTCCACTCCACCTCACTACACACTACTGGGGACTCCACTTCACCTCACTACACACTACTGGAGACTCCACTCCACCTCACTACACACTACTGGGGACTCAACTCCACCTCACTACACACTACTGGGGACTCCACTCCACCTCACTACATACTACTTGAGACTCCACTCCACCTCACTACACACTACTGGGGACTCCACTCCACCTCATTACAGAGTACTGGGGACTCCACTCCACCTCACTACACACTACTGGGGACTCCACTTCACCTCACTACACACTACTGGAGACTCCACTCCACCTCACTACACACTACTGGGGACTCCACTCCACCTCACTACACACTACTGGGGACTCCACTCCACCTCACTACACACTACTTGAGACTCCACTCCACCTCACTACACACTACTGGGGACTCCACTCCACCTCATTACAGAGTACTGGGGACTCCACTCCACCTCACTACACACAACTGGGGACTCCACTCCACCTCACTACATACTACTGGGGATTCAACTCCACCTCACTACACACTACTGGGGACTCCACTCAGTTCCTCTTAACCAGGTACACGCAAATTAGTCTTATAAGAGGTTCAGCTGTTGTAGAAGCTTCGTTTTAAAGTCTACCGAAAACCGACCAACCAGCAGGATCTTCTCCACTTCAACTCTCACCACAACACCAAAACTAAACATGGCGTAATCATAAGCCTCTTCCTTCGTGCTTCCGAATCTGTAGCAGTGAGTTCCTTGAGGAAGAATGTTCCTTCATCGAACAAGCATTTTCTAAACTTCACTATTCCTATCACTAGATTAGAGACTACAGACGCCGGGCATATAACATCTTCAGTTCATACACAAATAACCCGGATATGGGAGAGAGAAAACTTATGAAGAGAGTGAGTGAACCAGTATTTATAGACGAGGAGGACAGTGACGGCAGAAAGAGAGGAGGAAAGAGAAGTAGTGGAAGTGGTAATGATGGTGGTGGAAGTAGAAGTGGGAGTAATTTGTGCCACAAGAGATAGAAAGGGGAGTGAAGGGAAGCAGTAGTAATAGTAACAGAAAAAATAGAAGTAGAAATAATAGTAAATGGGTGGTAGTCGTAGTAGAGCGTAGTAGAGCACTGCAGGAGAACTAAGAGCCCACAAGGGGTAGGACCACTAGCACAGGGGAGGGGAAAACTGAATAACTTAAGAAAGAAGGAACACTGCAGCAGGCCTACTGGCCCATGCGAGGCAGGTCCAAGTCTCCTACCGGCTTAAGCCAATGCCCTAACCTAGTCAAGCCAGGTCACATTCACTTAAAAAAAGAGCACGTCATCCGATCTAGTAGCACAAGCTAGTCAGGTCCAACTCATACCCACCCACACCCACTCGTGTATTTATCTAACCTATTTTTAAAACTACACAACGTTTAAGCCTCTATAACTGTACTCGGGAGTTTGTTCCACTCATCCACAACTCTATTACCAAACCAGTGCTTTCCTATATCTTTCCTGAATCTGAATTTTTCCAACTAAAAGCCATTGCTGCGAGTCCTGTCTAGGCTAGATATTTTTAGTACGCTATTTACATCCCTTTTATTTATTCCTGTTTTCCATTTATACACCTCAAACATATCCCCCTTAATTCTACGTCTTTCTAAAGAGTGCAGATTCAGGGCCCTCAGTCTATCCTCATTGGATCAACTCTGTCATCCTCCTTTGTACGTTTTCCAGAGCATTTATATCCATTCTGTAATAAGGTGACCAAAACTGAGGCCTAACCAAGGATATATAGAGTTGAAGAACAACCTGAGGACTCCTGTTATTTATCCTTCTTGATATGAAGCCAAGGATTCTGTTAGCTTTATTGCGAACACTTATGGTTTCAGATTACTGTTTACCAGAACTCCCAAATCCTTTTCGCAATCAGTAATATTAAGATCTACATTATTTAGTTTATATGTAGCATGGATATTTTCCTGTCCAATGTTTAGAACTTTGCATTTGTCTATATTAAACTGCATCTGCCACTTCTCCGACCACTGCATCAGTCTATTCAAATCTTCCTGGAGTGCTCTAGTGTCCTCGTCAGAATGAATTCGTCGGCCTATTTTGGTGTCATCGGCAAACTTGCTTATGTTGCTATTTATTCCCTCAACTATGTCGTTTATGTAGATTGTGAACAACAAGGGGCCCAACACTGACCCCTGTGGAACACCGCTCTTGACGCTTCCCCACTCTGATTTCTCCCCATTTATGCAAACTCTCTGCTGCCTATTTGTCAACCATGCCTCTATCCAGGAAAAAAATTCTCCTATTCCGAGTGCTTTAATTTTCCTCAATAGTCTCTGATGTGGGACTCTATCAAAAGCCTTACTGAAGTCCAAATACACAATATCATGTTCATTACCATGATCTACCTCGATTCTACTTGCTGAGAATCGTTGATCAATTCATGCTTTTCAAGATGGCTACGAATTGCCTCGGCAATTATTGATTCTATAAATTTTCCACTATGGAGGTTAGGCTTATTGGTCTATAGTTCGAAGCTAAGGACCTGTCTCCTGCTTTGTAAACAGGTATCACATTTGCCATTTTCCACTTACCTGGCCCTATGCCAGTTTGTAGTGACATGTTGAAAAGATTAGCCAAAAGTTTGCTAAGCTCCTCTTTACATTTCTTTAGAACCCTTGCGTACAGTTCATCAGGGCCTGGGGATTTCTAAGGTTTTAATTTATCTATTTGTCTAAGGACCATGTCACTTGTGACCCTAATCGTGCATAGTTTATTATCGTCCTGTTCTACATAATTTATTATTTCTGGAATATCGCTAGTATCTTCTTGTGTAAAAACTGAGAGGAAGTAAGTGTTAAAAATTCTACACATTTCCTTATCACTGTCGGTGAGCTGACCCGAGTAACTTTTGAGTGGGCCTATCCTGTCCCTAATCTTACTTCTGTGTACCTGAAAGAATCCTTTTTTGGGTTATTCTTCGATTCTCTTGCAACTTTAACCTCATAATCACTTTTTGATTTTCTTATTTCCTTCCTGTTGACCCTATCAGTGTGGAATAATTTAAAGCATTGTATGTGACATTCAGAAGGCATTTCTCTATCTTTCAGATTGAGCCAGGTCTCTGTTATAGCAATAATGTCTATGCTTCCTGCACTTGCAATAATCTTAGCTCATCTATCTTATTTGTTACACTAGGCAGAAAAAATTTAAAACAAAGAAAGAAATATGGAAAAGATGAAAGGAGAAGAGGTGGTAGAGAAGAAAGTGTTCTGAAGTTTAAAGCATTTGAGAAAGTAAGGCATCTACTGAGACAAAGCCAAAACTAGGATCTATACAAGGAAAGCTGTGTATAAGGAATGCTTCAACAAGATTACAATTGTGAAGGCTAAAAGTAGGACAGACACTTTTGGCAGAAGATCCGTCAGTCAATAGAATGACTGTGATCTCTATCATGACAGAAAAGAGCATTATTGGAGTCTGGCGAGTCTCCTGGGCCGGGAGAGTACTGGCGAATCAACAACAACAACAACAACATTGTCTATCTTGTAGCAGAAAGCCAACAGAATCCTACGTAACATAGTTATACATTTCAAGTATAAGACGCCAGAAACAATACTGATGCTCTTTACATATTTGTTCAATCGTATACTTAGTATGCTGTAGAATTTTGGTCCAAAAATTACATAAATAACACTATGTAACACAATTTTTGTTCCTGACAAGTAAGTGTTATTTCCAACTAATTTTATTGTAAAACAATATAAAATATCCATTATTCCTTTTAAACTTTTCTTTTGTGGATTACACGATGAATTTTGGACAAAAAATAGCTTAATTTCAATATTTTTTTTCTAGTTTTGGATGTAAAACAAAAACATATAATAAAATAAATAAAATTTACATAAATAAAATAAAATTTACACAAATTTTATTTTAAACTTTCTGAAACATATTTTTTTTTATTAACACATCGGCCGATTCCCATCAAGGCAGGGTGGCCCGAAAAAGAAAAACTTTCATCATCATTCACTCCATCACTGTCTTGCCAGAGGGGTGCTTTACACTACAGTTATAAAACTGCAACATTAACACCCCTCCTTCAGAGTGCAGACACTGTACTTCCCATCTCCAGGACTCAAGTCCGGCCTGCCGGTTTCCCTGAATCCCTTCATAAATGTTACTTTGCTCACACTCCAACAGCACGTCAAGTATTAAAAACCATTTGTCTACATTCACTCCTATCAAATACGCTCACACTTGCTTGCTGGAAGTCCAAGCCCCTCGCACACAAAACCTACTTTACCCCCTCCCTCCAGCCTTTCCTAGGCCGACCCCTACCCCGCCATCCCTCCACTACAGATTTATACACTCTCGAAGTCATTCTGTCTCGTTCCATTCTCTCTACATGTCCAAACCACCTCAACAACCCCTCCTCAGCTCTCTGGATAATAGTTTTGAAACATATTTACAAAGTTAAAATGAGCAGTTTTTCTAGATTTACGAGCAGCAACAAATCACTTTCCCGTTTAAGTTCCCAAATGTTGTCTCCCATCATGTTTTCATTATAAGATCCCTGATATCTGTGTTCAAAGTCCATTATATCTTGGTGGAAGAGCTGCCCTTGCTCCTCTGAGTATGCTCCCATATTCTCCTTGAAATTGTCAAGATGAGTATCAAGAATATGGACCTTAAGGGACATCCTACAGACCATCTGATCAAGGTCTCAGCAAGTTCCACATAATTGTCAGCCTTGTTGTTGCCCAGAAAGCCCTGTGCTACAGCAACAAAACTCTCCCAGGCTTCCTTTTCCTTCTCTGTGAGCTTCTTTGGAAATTCTGAGCACTCCATGATTTTCCTGACCTGTGGTCCAGTGAAGATGTCAGTCTTCACCTTTGCCTCTGATAGCTTGGGAAAGAAGTCTTGAAGATACTTGAAGGTTGCTGACTCTTTGTCAAGAGCTGTAACAAACTGTTTCATTAACAATAGTTTGATGTGTAATGGAGGGAACAGAACCTTTTGAGGATCCACCAATGGTTTATGTTTGATATTATGTCTTTCTGCTGAGAACTCAGTTCTTTGAGGCCAGTGCTTCCTCTGGTAATGTGCTGCTCTGTCTCTACTATCCCAATGACAGAGATAACAGGGAAACTTGGTAAAACCTCCTTGGAGTCCCATCAACCAAGTCTCCAATATATTATATATATATATATATATATATATATATATATATATATATATATATATATATATATATATATATATATATATATATATATATATATATATATATATATATCTTCTTCTTTCAACACGTCGGCCGTTTCCCACCGAGGCAGGGTGGCCCAAAAGGAAAACGAAAGTTTCTCCTTTTACATTTAGTAATATATACAGGAGAAGGTGTTACTAGCCCCTTGCTCCCGGCATTTTAGTCTCCTCTTACGACACACATGGCTTACGGAGGAAGAATTCTATTCCATTTCCCCATGGAGATAAGAGGAAATATGAACAAGAACTAGTAAGAAATTAGAAGAAAACCCAGAGGGGTGTGTATATATATGCTTGTACATGAATGTTTAGTGTGATCTAAGTGTAAGTAGAAGTAGCAAGATGTACCTGAAATCTTGCATGTTTATGAGACAGAAAAAAAGACACCAGCAATCCTACCATCATGTAAAACAATTACAGGCTTTCGTCTTACACTCACTTGCCATGTATATATATATATATATATATTATATATATATATATATATATATATATATATATATATATATATATATATATATATATATATATATATATATGCATAACCCGCATATTATAAGACATAATATGCGGGTTATGGTATTTTATGGAGAAAGTTTCTTCCATTCTCACAGAGAATGGAGAAACGAGAGAATATGTATAGTGAGTAGCACTCCAACTGTATCTTGGAGTGAGCACAGTCCAACTTTCTGCTCCATCATAGGAACCGTCACACAGAGCAACACTAGTCTCCCTCAGACTAAAGTCCATGGAGCAAAGTCGGCAGACTCGAAATAATTAACCGTCTTCCAATTTTTTACTCGTTCCAAATGGGTTTCATATATTGGTCTTTAGGAGAGTATATACCAAGAAGGTCGCTTCGCAGACAATGATCTTCAATATTTTATTTTTCTCTGTCTCGGTCACACCTCTGATTGCGCCGCCCACCGTAAATATTTTTTGGCAAAGCCAAAAAAAAATGCTACACAACTTTGTTAAATTCGGGTTCTTAAGCTAAATACTGAGCAAAATAGTCGGTCAATTAAGGAAGAGTGGTCCATATAGCACAAAACAGGCCACTACCAAGCATTATCAAGATTTATTAATACAAGAATAACTACAATAATTTAAGCAACAGACTAACAAAAAACTGTATAACATCATAGTGACTATGTCTCTGATGCCAGACACTCTATAACTAGTTTAGAGAAAAATATTACTTAACCTTTTCTTTATAATTTATAATCAAGGAGACTGATGCCACAACCCTCACATCCTAACTGCTGCACACCCTGGCCAAGCTACACCCCTCAGGCTGCTACTACACCTGGCTGCTACACCGGCTGCGGGCTGCTACGGCTACCCTGGCTGCTACACCCTGGCTTGCTACACCCTGGCTGCTACACCCTGGCTGCTACATCCTGGCTGCTACACCCTGGCAGCTACACCCTGGCTGCTACACCCTGGCTGCTACACCCTGGCTGCTACACCCTGGCAGCACACTATGTCTGAGATCGCTTCAATTGTTGCATAAAAACGGGTATGAAGTCTGAAATAACACATACACAATCTGTCTGGATAAAATTTTCAGAGGAGCTTGAAAAAATTATTTCAGGCGTGATATACCGTCCCCCAAACTTAGATAGAGACCAAGGGAGACTACTATGGGAAAACATTGTTAAGTCCACAAGGCACAATAACGTAGTAATTCTAAGGGACTTTAACTTTAATCAGATTGATTGGAATTCCTTGACTGTGAATTTAGAATCTAACGACTTGTTAGAGGTAGTTCAGGATTGTTTTTTGAAGCAGTTTGTGACAGAACCTACAAGGGGAAATAACCTGCTTGACTTGGTTCTGGCAAACAAGGAAAGCCTTGTTAATAATTTAGAAATTACAGAGGAATTTGGCTCAAACGACCACTGAATGGAAGTATGATAGTAGGGATAACTCAGTAACGGTCCCAGATTTTCGCTTAACAAATTACAATGGGCTTAGAGAACACCTATCATATGTTGACTGGGGTAACGAAGAGATCTATCAATATGACAGCTCTCTAAACACTATACATGCTGCCCAAAGAACGTTTATTTCATATAAAGAAATAAAATCGAATAGAAATTACCCAAAATGGATGAATAATAGGCTCAAATATCTTTTAGGGCAGAAGAAAGGAATTTATAGGCGCATCAAAGGAGGTGAGGGTCATCTTATAAATCAATATATTTACATTAAGAGGGCCTATGAAATTAAAGTTGCTAGGGATTTGAAAACTAAATCGAAAGGTTTTTTCCAGGTTTATAGAACAAAAGTTAGAGAAAAGATAGCCCCCTTAAAAATAACTCTGTGCATTTTATTGACAAGGAGAATGAAATGTGCTCGATTTCTAATAATTATTTTCTCTCAGTTTTCACACAGGACACTAACAATATCCCAATAATTAATTTTTATGGTGGGCCTGAAGAAGATAAATTATGTGATATCACAGTCACTAGCGATATGGTTATGAAACAAGTAGACCGATTGAAGCAAAATAAATCCCCGGGCCCTTTTGAGCTTTTTTCAAGGGTTCTTAACGAGTGTAAAATGGAACTTTGTGAACCATTGACTAATATTTTTAATATATCTTTTCAAACAGGTGTAGTGTAGTAAAGCCCAATAAGCCTGACCTCAGATTACTAGAGTCAATTATACCTGATATTATAAGAAACTGTCCATGGGGAAGTGGAAAAGAATCTTTCCTCCGTAAGCCATGCGTGTCGTATGAGGCGACTAAAATGCCGGGAGCAATGGGCTGGTAACCCCTTCTCCTGTACACATTTACTAAAAAAGAGAAGAAGAAAAACTTTATAAAACTGGGTTGTTTGAATGTGCGTGGATGTAGTGCGGATGATAAGAAAGAGATGATTGCCAATGTTATGAATGAAAAGAAGTTGGATGTCCTGGCCCTAAGCGAAACAAAGCTGAAGGGGGTAGGCGAGTTTCAGTGGGGAGAAATAAATGGGATTAAGTCAGGAGTATCTGAGAGAGTTAGAGCTAAGGAAGGGGTAGCAATAATGTTGAAGGATCAGTTATGGAAGGAGAAGAGGGAATATAAATGTGTAAATTCAAGGATTATGTGGATTAAAATAAGGGTCGGATGCGAAAAGTGGGTCATAATAAGCGTGTATGCACCTGGAGAAGAGAGGAGTGTAGAGGAGAGAGAGATTTTGGGAGATGTTAAGCGAATGTATAGAAACTTTTGAACCAAGTGAGAGAGTAATTGTGGTAGGGGACCTAAATGCTAAAGTAGGAGAAACATGTAGAGAGGGTGTAGTAGGTAAGTTTGGGGTGCCAGGTGTAAATGATAATGGGAACCCTTTGATTGAACTTTGTATAGAAAGGGGTTTAGTTATAGGTAATACATATTTTAAGAAAAAGAGGATAAATAAGTATACAAGATATGATGTAGGGCGAAATGACAGTAGTTTGTTGGACTACGTATTGGTAGATAAAAGACTGTTGAGTAGACTTCAGGATGTACATGTTTATAGAGGGGCCACAGATATATCAGATCACTTTTTAGTTATAGCTACAGTGGGAGTAAAAGGTAGATGGGATACAAGGAAAATAGAAGCAGTAAGAGAGAGGTGAAGGTTTATAAACTAAAAGAGGAGGCAGCTAGGGTAAGACATAAACAACTATTGGAGGATAGATGGGTTAGTGAGAGTGTAGGCAATGGGGTCGAAGATGTATGGGGTAGATTTAAAAATGTAATGTTAGAGTGTTCAGCAGAGGTTTGTGGTTACAGGCGAGTGGGTGCGGGAGGGAAGAAGAGCGATTGGTGGAATGATGATGTAAAGAGAGTAGTAAGGGAGAAAAAGTTAGCATATGAGAGGTTTTACAAAGTAGAAGTGATGCAAGGAGGAAGAGTATATGGAGAGAAAAAGAGAGGTTAAGAGAGTGGTGAAGCAATGTAAAAAGAGAGCAAATGAGAGAGTGGGTGAGATGTTATCAACAAATTTTGTTAAAAATAAGAAAACGTTTTGGAGTGAGATTAATAAGTTGACGAAGCCTAGGGAACAAATGGATTTGACAGTTAAAAATAGGAGAGGAGAGTTATTAAATGGAGAGTTAGAGGTATCGGGAAGATGGAGGGAATATTTTGAGGAGTTGTTAAATGTTGATGAAGACAGGGAAGCTGTGATTTCGTGTATAGGGCAAAGAGGAATAACATCTTGTAGGAGTGTGGAAGAGCCAGTTGTGAGTGTGGGGGAAGTTCGTGAGGCAGTGGGTAGAATGAAAGGGGGTAAGGCAGCTGGGATTGATGGGATAAAGATAGAAATGTTAAAAGCAGGTGGGGATATAATTTTGGAGTGGTTGGTGCTATTATTTAATAAATGTATGGAAGAGGGTAAGGTACCTAGGGATTGGCAGAGAGCGTGTATTGTTCCTTTGTATAAAGGCAAAGGGGACAAAAGAGAGTGCAAAAATTATAGGGGAATAAGTCTGTTGAGTGTACCTGGTAAAGTTTATGGTAGAGTTATTATTGAAAGAATTAAGAGTAAGACGGAGAGTAGGATAGCAGATGAACAAGGGGGCTTTAGGAAAGGTAGGGGGTGTGTAGACCAAGTGTTTACAGTGAAACATATAGGTGAACAGTATTTGGATAAGGGTAAAGAGGTTTTTGTGGCCTTTATGAATTTGGAAAAAGCGTACGATAGGGTGGATAGGGGGCAATGTGGCAGATGTTGCAGGTGTATGGAATAGGAGGTAGGTTACTGAAAGCAGTGAAGAGTTTTTATGAGGATAGTGAGGCTCATGTTAGAGTGTGTAGGAGGGAGGGGACTATTTCCCAGTAAAAGTGGGCCTTAGACAAGGATGTGTGATGTCACCGTGGTTGTTCAATATATTTATAGATGGGGTTGTAAGAGAAGTGAATGCGAGGGTCTTGGCAAGAGGTGTGGGGTTAAAAGATAAAGAATTAAATACAAAGTGGGAGTTGTCACAGTTGCTTTTTGCTGATGACACTGTGCTTTTGGGAGATTCTGAAGAGAAGTTGCAGAGGTTGGTGGATGAATTTGGTAGGGTGTGCAAAAGAAGAAAATTGAAAGTGAATATAGGAAAGAGTAAGGTGATGAGGATAACAAAAAGATTAGGTGACGAAAGATTGGATATCAGATTGGTGGGAGAGAGTATGGAGGAGGTGAATGTATTCAGATATTTGGGATTGGACATGTCTGCAGATGGGTCTATGAAGGTTGAGGTGAATCATAGAATTGACGAGGGGAAAAGGGTGAGTGGAGCACTTCGGAGTCTGTGGAGACAAAGAACCTTGTCCATGGAAGTAAAGAGGGGAATGTATGAGAGTATAGTTATACCAACACTCTTATATGGGTGTGAAGCATGGGTGATGAATGTTGCAACGAGGAGAAGGCTGGAGGCAGTGGAGATGTCATGTCTGAGGTCAATGTGTGGTGTGAATATAATGCAGAGAATTCGGAGTTTGGAAATTAGGAGGAGGTGCGGGATTACCAAAACTATTATCCAGAGGGCTGAGGAGGGGTTGTTGAGGTGGTTCGGACAAGTAGAGAGAATAAAACGAGACAGAATGACTTCGAGAGTGTATAAATCTGTAGTGGAGGGAAGGCGGGGTAGGAGTCGGCCTAGAAAAGGTTGGAGGGAGGGGGTAAAGAAGGTTTTGTGTGCGAGGGGCTTGGACTTCCAGCAAGCATGTGTGAGCGTATTTGATAGGAGTGAATGGAGACAAATGGTTTTTAAAACTTGACGTGCTGTTGGAGTGTTAGCAAAGTAACATTTATGAAGGGATTCAAGGAAACCAGCAGGCCGGACTTGAGTCCTGGAGATGGGAAGTACAGTGTCTGCACTCTGAAGGAGGGATGTTAATGTTGCAGTTTTATAACTGTAGTGTAAAGCACCCCTCTGGCAAGACAGTGATGGAGTGAATGATGATGAAAGTTTTTCTTTTTCAGGCCACCCTGCCTTGGAGGGAATCGGCCGATGTGTTAATAATAAAAAAAAAAATTATAAGAAACCATCTTGATAAGCATAATTTGATTAATGATACTCAGCATGGATTCACGAGGGGCCTTTCCTGTCTAACTAATTTACTAACTTTCTTCAGTAAAGCTTTTGAGGCTGTTGATCACGATAAAGATTTCGATATTGTTTATTTTGATTTAAGTAAGGCTTTTGATAGAGTTCCGCACCAGAGACTGTTAAAGGAAGTGGCAGCTAATGGTATTGGGTAAAAAGTGCTGTCATGGATCGAGTCATGGCTCACGAACAGACAGTAGAGGGTGTGCATAAATGGGGTTAAATCTGGGTGGGGATCTGTAACAAGTGGCGTTCCACTGGGATCAGTTTTAGGGCCGTTGTTGTTTATAATATATATAAATAGCCTTGACGAGGAAATTACTAGTGATATGAGCAAATTCGCTGATGACACGAGGATATGTAGATGTCACGGAACTTCAGGAGGATTTAGACACTCAATTCCTGGTAAGAAAAGTGGCAGATGCAGTTCAATGTAGATAAATGCAAAGTTCTGAAGCTCGGGAATGTTCATAACCATATCACTTATCAGCTAAATAAAATAAATAAAATAAATAAAAATAATTAAAAAATAAATCAATAATTAAAACAGCCATACAGAATGCGAAAAAGACTTCGGGTTATGGTAAGCAGCAACCTTAAACCAAGAAAGCAATGCCTAAGCGTACGTAATAAGGCAAATAGATTACTGGGATTTATATCAAGAAGTGTAAGCAACAGAAGTCCAGCGGTTATACTACAGCTTTATACATCGTTAGTAAGACCTGAACTGTAACTCCCTGGTTGCCACTCCCTACTACTCTCACAAAAAGCTAGACCTGACATTAGATTAATAATTATAATATTAAAACCAGCTTCTCTGGTAAATTAAAGTTGTGGACTGTATATAATTAGGCTTGCTGGGTACACAAAATATAATTGGTATTAACACTTACCATTTAATTACTGTAGAATTTAATAAAATTCACTTGATAATTTGTAGTCGGCTTTTAGCGGTTGAAAATATATTGCATAAAAGCAAATAAACTATTTACTATTTATATAACACTTTTCATCACCATTTCTTGCAGTGTTTATTAATCTTTCAGATGTTGGGATCAAATTTTGTAATTTCTAGCAGCGGAATGGTGTACAAATTGTCATCATTAATTCTATTTCATAACTTTGACTTGTTCAAAATGTTTGCTCGGACATGTACCTACAGCTGCGTAAGAAAACATAAACCATAAACATATTAAAGTCATGAAGGTCAGTTATTTCTAACTGGTCTTGTAGTTGATGATCTCAGTGATACACAGAAATGAATATTGAACAGGTAAATAATAATTGTGTTAATTAGGGACATTACATCATTTCTCAGTAATATTGTCTCTCTCCTTATGACTGATAATTACTCGCAAAACTTCCTTTGCAATATTAAATTACCAGGTATTATTATCTGAAAAAGTTGATGCTGTTTAAAAAAATGAAGATATTCTTTGTAGGACAACCTTTTAATGGAACAACGTTTGGATCTGTAGTGACTTTTGTCCAATGATTTGATCGATCTCTGCACTTTGACACTGTTAATGTGCTCTAAACTCCCCACACACACTCAGTATTCTTTAACAATGTGTAATAATGTCCTCTACACTGTCACACACTCAACACTCTTTAACAATGTGTAATAATGTCCTCTACACTGTCACACACACTCAGTATTTAACAATGTGTAATAATGTCCTCTACACTGTCACACACTCAACACTCTTTAACAATGTGTAATAATGTGCTTTACGCTCACACACTCACTTGGCTAACAAAATAACTTCGAATCATAAAAAGAAAAATCGAAACTGTTATAGAACATTTGAGGGGGACGTTGAGAGCTGTGAACCCCAAACACAGCATTTCCTCAAAGAGGAACTTAACTCTTCAAATGTAGCCTCCCCATGGAGCACTACCCATATATGATATTAGAACAAGTGTTTTAATATCCTTATATATAGACGGATGTAATTACAGAGAGGGACACACAGAAATCTGTGCTCTGTAAATACATCCACCCGGGTAGACTCGTACCGTAGTCCAGCCAGAAGAGAAGAACTTCTCGTCTAGTTAGACCACCATGGAGAGGCCAATTATTTTAAATTTTATTCTTCTATTTATATGTCATAGTTTGTAATCTGTTAAAATTAATTTTATACATGTTTCTGTTTATAACATCGTCGTCTTTGTATCTTCTGTGTTAATATGTATAACAGTTTGGTGTATGTATTTATGGTTTTACTATGTATAACAGTGTGATCTCTGTATCTCTAGTGTTATTATGCATAACTTTCTTATAGTGGACGAAATGTGTATGACTCATTGAATATACACTGAGAGATGTGTATGTCTCAGTGAATATATACCGATAGATGTTTATGTCTCAGTGTATATACATTCAGTTTTTAATTTGGTTTCTGTTTTAGATACTAATGTACTCTTTATTGATGGTTCAAATATTACTTGAAGTATTAATGATCATAGTGTAGTTGATATTTTATAAAACCATTGAAGTTACCATCACAATGATCTTGTGAAGATAAAATACTGAGGAGAACTTCAGCTCTCTTGAAGTTCATTCTTACTTTCATCACATAATATTGTGCTGTATTTTTCACAAGCTGTTATTACTTTTATTCATTATGTGCTGAAGAGTTTAGAGATCTCTAATAAGTTTAGAATAAAGTTAAAAATCTTCAAATTAATATTTTACATTGCAGATAAAGAAACAATGTGAGAATAATGGTGGGAGTCACAGACTCTCGACGTCACAAGAAAACTCACTAACCAAAACACAAACTATATTAAAAACAACATTACAGAAAACTTGTAATTAATCTACCAGTTATGAAAGATGTTACTTTGGTGTCAATGGCAACTCTGGTCGCAGGTAACATCTATAACATGACTCTCCATTGCAGTCAATAATAAAATATCATAATATAGTGAAAGTAATAATGTGAGCTCAACATGAGTAATTACTCACATAACTTCCTGTGCCTCACCTTGCACAGTACACAGTCACAGTACACAGTACACAGTCACAGTACACAGTACACAGTACACAGTACACAGTACACAGTACACAGTACACAGTACACAGTACACAGTACACAGTACACAGTACACAGTACACAGTACACAGTACACAGTCACAGTACACAGTACACAGTACACAGATACCTAACTGCTGCACATGTGTCTTACTTATCAACTTGTCGGTATTGTATACCATAATTATAATCATCAAGAAGTATGAGCAGCAAGATTATTATTATTATTATTATTGTAATATAAATTGAAGCGCTAAACCATAAGCATCAGGAGTCCGGAGGTCTACACGTCACTTGCGAGGCCTCAGGTCATGCAGGTCACTTCTGTCATCTTACTACAAAATGGATACAAATTCGTTAGAGAACATTTACAGAGGAATGACAAAATTTATCCACTGCCTAGGAAATCTTCTATACGAAGAAGGACCTGCCTAGTATGGACCAGTAGGCCTGCTGCATTGTTCCTTCTTATGCTTTTATGTTCTCAAAAAACTTCAAACAACCACGTAAAAGATCCCTTAACGCAGTGGTTTTCTACCTTTTTTCAGTGATGGCGCCTCAAGTCATATAGTGTCTCCTTCTGTAGCAACCATAGTCAGTTCTCTGTTAGAACCGCTTCCCCTGCAAGAGTACTTAATAATAATAATAATAATTATTATTATTATTAGTAAGTAGTAGTAGTAGTAGTGTTAAAAGTATACTAACGCATAAAACACTATACGAAATATATAATATACAAACCTGTTAGTGTAAGTAACACACACGCATTATAGATCACAGTAATCAAAACAAACAAACTTGTCCTCCTTAACTTTTTTAGTGAGATATTTGGGCTTGATGTGATTGGCAGATCCTTTTGATATTTTTAGGTGGAATATTGGCCAGACATTCCCTCATTTCTTCCTAGACCGATTTAGCCTTTCCCTCTTGTTAGTGTTCATATTTGTAAACACAGAAAATCCCAACTCACACAGATAAGATGTAGAAAATTTCAAGAGAATTACCAGAGCTTTTGTCTCATCTTGAGAATATTCATTCTTAATCTCTATCCAGAAATCGTAAAGAGACACTTTTAATTTCAGACAATCATTATTACGTATTTCAGTTAATTCCTCTTCTTCTGTGGCCTCACAGAAGAGAAGCTTGATACTGATGCAATAAATGTGTTTCTCAACCAGTCATAGTCTTCCTTATATAAGTTTGGGAAATAGTACTGATACTTTTTCTGCAAGTACTTCAAGATGCTCAAAAAACAATGGCATGATCTCATTATTCATTGTTGCAGCAATATGTGGGAACGTATCCATGTTGCCTCCTTCACTTTGACAACCCATATTCTTAATTTATCTCCCAGAGCATTAATTTTGTCAGTGGAATATAATATATTTTCATTGTTGCCTTGCATGTTGCAATTTTCTTTGCTTAAATGTTCAAAGATATCCACTATGAAGGATAATTTTGTAGACCAAGTGTCATCTGCAAGCAACACACAAAATTCTTCTTGTTAAATTAGACACATATGCAACACTTGGGTATCTTTATTGAGGAAACGTTTCGCCACACAGTGGCTTCATCAGTCCAATACAAAGAAGAAAGTAGTAATAAGAGGAGGAGTTTGAGGTAATCAGTCCCTCGGCCTTGAGTCGATGTGTTCAGTCCATCAATCTTAAAGTAAATACAGCATAAGGCAAAGAGAAGTTGCTTATATACTGTAGACAGGTGAGATGAAGCAGGAGGAGGCGGGGTCATAGTGGTATCCACTAGTCGAAGTAGGTCCTTGTCCAAAGGTTTGGACAAATGTTGAAGAATCCGTTTGTATCAAGATCCCAAGAAGTTGCTGTGTCAGACAGGATGTAGATGAACCATTCATCTACAAAATTCTTCTTGCTGCTCAAGGGTAAAAACAAGTAACTCATCCTTGAGTTCATACACTTGTGACAAAATCCTTTCATTAAACCCACCATAGATGGAACTCCGTGTGTACAAACTCCTACACATGATTTCCAGGACAAACCAACAGCTTTCAAGTATTGACCTAATGTAGTGAATATGTTTTGGCCTATTGTTGTTTTTTCAAGCTCTATACAACAACAATAAAACTGGTTTACTAGTTGGAGAGGAAAAAATCATATTCTTTTACAAAGTCGCACACAGTTTCTTCTGTGTCTGCTGACACATCATGTATTCTTCTGTTAATGGTATAACCTGAGAGTGGAATCTTTTTAATTTCGTTTTCTGCTTCACTTCCAAATATGATTTTTACTATGGCACTGCAAGCAGCGATAATTATTATTATTATTATAATCAAAAAGAAGCGCTGAACCACAGGCAGAGAGAATAAATGTCTCTGCTTCATATTTTTAACGAGTAATTCTGCTAATAAGTTGCTGGCCTCTTGAACTTTATTAGAAACCTCGACTGTTTTAACAAATATCAGCTCTGTTGTTTTCCCTCTTTGAAAAGTCTCTCACAGTATGATGGAGACTTGTTAGTAATATTACCATGTTTCATACTGGTATGTCTCTTTAATTTGCTGGCTATCCTGCTTGAAAAACACCCTTAGGGGACACTTAATTACACTAATCTAATTATTATTATTATTATAAAAGAAGCGCTAAACCTGCAAGGGTCATACAGCATATATCAATCTAAGATCTCAACTATAGGAATTGTTCTCACGATGTGCGTATCTAAGGTTGTTGGTGATAACGACCTTACCAACACAACAATGGTCTGATGATAAGGATAAGATATGGAAAAAAGACTCTTATGTACACTTCAGGACATTTAATTTTTTCATACTTGACCAATATTACAAGTCCTCCTGGTCGTGTATTATTGGACCAGGAGCTATGTCTCGCCACTCGTATTCACTCCCCACAACACCTAACAAATCAATAGATTTTAGCCAAAGCTTCGTAAGTTAATATATTCAATCACAAAGGATCATTTACAAAGTCACGAGGCAGAATACCTGGTTCACGCTTCAGTGTATCACAACTGTGTTCCAGACATTTTACATATCGACGCCGCCTGTGTCGTACTGAGTTCTGTACCGAGGGTGGAACAAAGTTCTGTACCGAGGGTGGAACAAAGTTCTGTACCGAGGGTGGAACAAAGTTCTGTACCGAGGGTGGAACAAAGCTACGAGCCAAACTGTCTTCAGGCTTCTGCGTTTGTATGTTAATTTTGGATGGAAACTCCATTAGCGTGGACTGAACATTAAGGACAGCAGTCTGAGTGGGATATTATATAATGTACTCGGTGAAGTCACGAATAACCTCATCCGAATTGTAATGTACAAAACTAGAACAAAAATCTAAAAAGGTAAGCGCAAAATAAGCGTAGTTTCCAAACTTCTGCAAATTAAGTTTCAAATCTTTTAATTCGTCATTGATATTATTGTACTTAAAATAACGTTTAACGAATTTGCGAGCCGAGTGACCTGTCGAGTCGAAGTAGACGTGGCAACCATCCCAGTGATGATAGTAGACGTGGCAACCATCCCAGTGATGATAGTAGACGTGGCAACCATCCCAGTGATGATAGTAGACGTGGCAACCATCCCAGTGATGATAGTAGACGTGGCAACCATCCCAGTGATGATAGTAGACGTGGCAACCATCCCAGTGATGATAGTAGACGTGACAACCATCCCAGTGATGATAGTAGACGTGGCAACCATCCCAGTGATGATAGTAGACGTGGCAACCATCCCAGTGATGATAGTAGACGTGGCAACCATCCCAGTGATGATAGTAGACGTGGCAACCATCCCAGTGATGATAGTAGACGTGGCAACCATCCCAGTGATGATAGTAGATGTGGCAACCATCCCAGTGATGATAGTAGACGTGGCAACCATCCCAGTGATGATAGTAGACGTGGCAACCATCCCAGTGATGATAGTAGATGTGGCAACCATCCCAGTGATGATAGTAGACGTGGCAACCATCCCAGTGATGATAGAAGACGTGGCAACCATCCCAGTGATGATAGTAGACGTGGCAACCATCCCAGTGATGATAGTAGACGTGGCAACCATCCCAGTGATGATAGTAGACGTGGCAACCATCCCAGTGATGATAGTAGACGTGGCAACCATCCCAGTGATGATAGAGACGTGGCAACCATCCCAGTGATGATAGTAGACGTGGCAACCATCCCAGTGATGATAGTAGACGTGGCAATCCATATCACCAGTGATGATAGTAGACGTGGCAACCATCCCAGTGATGATAGTAGACGTGGCAACCATCCCAGTGATGATAGTAGAGTGGCAACCATCCCGTGATGATAGAGACTGCAATCCCAGTGATAAGAGTGGCAACCATCCCAGTGATGATAGTAGATGTGGCAACCATCCCAGTGATGATAGTAGATGTGGCAACCATCCCAGTGATGATAGTAGATGTGGCAACCATCCCAGTGATGATAGTAGATGTGGCAACCATCCCAGTGATGATAGTAGATGTGGCAACCAAGAAACCCAAACCATCCCAGTGATGATAGAAGACGTGGCAACCATCCCAGTGATGATAGTAGATGTGGCAACCATCCCAGTGATGATAGAAGACGTGGCAACCATCCCAGTGATGATAGTAGATGTGGCAACCATCCCAGTGATGATAGAAGACGTGGCAACCATCCCAGTGATGATAGTAGACGTGGCAACCATCCCAGTG
Organism: Cherax destructor; assembly: GCA_009830355.1. NCBI lineage: Eukaryota > Metazoa > Arthropoda > Malacostraca > Decapoda > Parastacidae > Cherax > Cherax destructor. Next base: position 170,335 of record WNWK01003295.1, read on the forward strand.
ATGATAGTAGACGTGGCAACCATCCCAGTGATGATAGTAGACGTGGCAACCATCCCAGTGATGATAGTAGACGTGGCAACCATCCCAGTGATGATAGTAGACGTGGCAACCATCCCAGTGATGATAGAAGCCTAAGGCGTGGGTGTCCTTCTCAGGGTCTTCATGGTCCAGTACTAAAAAATATCCACATCCTCTCTCCAACTTGTGCTTATAGGTCACTCCAGGTAACTGCCCACCTGTATCTCACATTACTATTCTATATCTCATATCACTACTCAGTATATCATTCACTACTCTGTGTCTCGTATCACTACTCTGTATTTCACATTGCTACTCTGTATTTCACATTGCTACTCTGTATCTCACATTGCTAATCTGACTCACGAAATCGTAATGACACGATTGCAAACAAACCACATACCACATACGGGTTGGGTTCGAACCCGCGGTCAGAGAGTCTCAGAACTCCAGACCGTCGCGTAAGCCACTGGACCAGCTAGCTTCAATGAGATTCATCCAACTAGGTATATTTCTACACCATAGGAAGGTTAGCATAGGCACCACTGTGTCCACAAATGCAAGTTTTTACAGATAAATATATTTGTCTTCCAATTAAAATTCAAAATATTCATTTTTTAGAGAAAAATACATTTTCTTTAGTTGGGCTTAAAATGGTAATACTGGAAATTTCAATTGGATTTGTGTAGTTTTTTATCATTCACATGACTGGACAAATAAATGAAAAAAGTTTTAATTCTCTCTCTCTCTCTCTCTCTCTCTCTCTCTCTCTCTCTCTCTCTCTCTCTCTCTCTCTCTCTCTCTCTCTCTCTCTCTCTCTCTATCTATCTATCTATCTATCTATCTATCTATCTATTCTCTCTCTCTCCCATTCTTTCCTCATTCCCTCCCTCCCTCCTCCCATTTTCTTGAGGTTCGGGTTATCAAAGTACCTTTCCTGCACCCATCTGGCGCCTTCGTCTGCCAAGTGATAGTGATTACTTTACAGAGGCAACACATCTGCGCCTTTTCCTCCGACTCTTTCTTCGATACTTTCCTCTAAACAACCTCCTTGGCACCTACTGCTATCCTCTTCTCCCAAATATTTTTCCTTCACTTTCTCCTCCTCCTCCTTCACCTGCACCTTCTACTATTCCTAATCCCAGGTGCTGGAATCCAGCAGTGAATGGCGGCTGGGATTAATGATTCTGTCACATATGTCCTCTGTTCACCTATTCCTTGTCTTCACATTCACATGACGAAGGTGAGAGGGAGACCTCAATAGGAACACAGAAAATCCACCAAAAATCCTGTCTGTGCTGTGTAATTCTTACTGGGATTCTCCTTTGCAACGAGAGATTTTCTTCCATTTTCTTCCTGTATATCACTGACTATACAGTACGCGCGCGCGAGCAAGCACGTACACACACACACACACACACACACACACACACACACACACACACACACACACACATAGGTAGTTCTCCGGAAAGTAGGTGAAATTAGGTGAGTACACACACCAGTGCAGGAGCTATGCCTCGACCCCTGCAACAACAATTAGGCGAGTACACACACACAGTTTTGGAAGATAAGGGAAATAGAGGAAGGGGCGTCAATAATTAAGGATACTACTATAGACAAAGTAAGAAAAAACTGCCAGGGAGGCTGGAGAGGGAATAACACCACCGTTGTTACTGTCAGGGAGGCTGGAGTGGGAATAACACCACCGTTGTTACTGTCAGGGAGGCTGGAGTGGGAATAACACCACCGTTGTTACTGTCAGGGAGGCTGGAGTGGGAATAACACCACCGTTGTTACTGTCAGGGAGGCTGGAGTGGAATAACACCACCGTTGTTACTGTCAAGGGAGGCTTTGGAGTGGGGGAAAAACACCACCGTTGTTACTGTAGGGAGCTGGGTGGAATAAAAACCACCGTTGTTATGTCAGGGGGGCTGGAGTGGAATAAAACCCCCGTTGTTAC
>WNWK01003296.1:0-27500 GCA_009830355.1 Cherax destructor
TAACTCAACTAAATATATTTTAGATACGTTAACATTAATTTAATAATAAACAAACACAATGAAATATATTTTTTTGTTAGGTTCAGAATGTTTTGCGAAATTATTGCATACACAAATTTTCGTTGTCTTATATGGCAAGAAGAGCGTTGCTATTTAAGCCAAAATCAAAGTTTTACCTAATCGATAGACATATATATATATATATATAATATATATATATATATATATGTCGTGCCGATTAGTAAACTGGTCAATTAGCAAGAACTCATCTAAAATTATGTCCTTTCTAAAATTTTTCTTATACGTTTAAAGATATATTTTTTTCATTTATGTTAATGTAAAAATTTATAATTTTGTACCAAGAGAAACTTTGAAAACCTACCTAACCTTATTATAACAATCGCAATTTAATTTAGCCTAACCCAACTAAATATATTTTAGATACGTTAACATTAATTTAATAATACACAAACACAATGAAATATTTTTTTTCGTTATGTTCAGAATGATTTTGGCGAAATTATTGCATACACAAATTTTCCCTTGTCTTATATGGCAAGGTGAGCGTTGCTATTTAAGCCAAAATCGCAAGTTTTACCTAATCGGCACGACATATATATAGTTGCAACTTAAAATGTTCTAATTTCTTATAAAAACGAGTTCAAAGCTCCCCAGATTATTAATATACCTAAACTTTTGTGACTAAATATTTGAAATAATATGATATTAGCGAGTATTTATTTGCGCTGTTCTCGGGTAAGACATTATTGGGTCTAAGCTACCGCCGACACCATTAAAACATTGTACAGGTCCAAAACCACCAGAGAAGATAAACGAGTAAATTCATAAGCGTAAAGATTATTCACTAACCAGTTAAAACTTTTCGAGTTTTCCAGGATAAAACTAGTGATCGAGTAAAACCATTCATGAGCTTCAAGTTACCAGGACTGACAGGGTATAAATAGTCATATGAAAGAAATTACCATCGCAGAGAAGAATAAAAGCATTCATGGGTCTGTACTTTTCACTTCACCTACAATATCATAATTTAAAATGAAAAATATAAAGTAGAGTGAACTGACACGGAGCCCCGGAAAGTGCATTAAATTCTACACACATTCAACAACAACAGAATCGGGCGTGAATGCATGAAATTAATCACTGGAATGTCACAAGAGTAATTGTTCTCTGACAATAGCGTAAATTATCGGTCAGTCCCGGTCTCCCTCTCTGTATCAGGCTTGTGATATTGCTTACTAGACACGGACTGATGAACCTGGTGCTAGTGGTGATCCACATGGGAATTTTTTTGTTGAAATATATTGCAGGTGAACTAGTTCAGTACCACCAACATGACATTAAAAGAGACTGTAGCACGATTTCCAAGTGAAGAATTAAGCATTCTTTATTCTTTATGATTATGTCACACAATAGTTTAAATAGTGTCTAAAGAAAATTTTATAAAATGATGCAAAAATTCCCTCTTGAAAGTTGAACTGGTAAAATTTGCTAATAGGTCTTTGGATCATCACTCATTATTCTATCTGAGACCACACATTCTAAATTGAAGAGGAATTGACTGAGTTTAGCGATTATCAAAAAGATAAAGAAAAAATCATTCGGTATCTTCGCAAAGTATCAAAGATTTATCTGTTCATCAAATAAACAGTAAAAACCTGCATTTCTTGAAGAGTGAAAAATAGTTAACAGAGGTTCCTTTCAAAAATTTTCCATATTTAAATATTTCATGTATTTATAGTATATGAACAGTGAATCAAATTTGAATAGGCAAAAAACTGCAAAGTCCTTTCGGATAATTAAAACAAATAACGTCAGCCTCTTCGATAGTTTACATATATGTATATGTATATATATATATATATATATATATATATATATATATATATATATATATATATATATATATATATACATACGTATATATATATATATATATATATATATATATATATATATATATATATATATATATATATATATATATATATATATATATATATATATATGTCGTGCCGATTAGGTAAAACTTGCGATTTTGGCTTAAATAGCAACGCTCACCTTGCCATATAAGACAAGTGTAAATTTGTGTATGCAATAATCTCGCCAAAATCATTCTGAACATAACGAAAAAATATATTTCATTGTGTTTGTTTATTATTAAATTAATGTTAACGTATCTAAAATATATTTAGTTGGGTTAGGCTAAATTAAATTGCGCTTGTTGTAATAAGGTTAGGTAGGTTTTCAAAGTTTCTCTTGGTACAAAATTATAAATTCTTACATTAACATAAATTAAAAAAATATATCTTTAAACGTATAAGAGAAAATTTTAGAAAGGACTTAATTTTAGATGAGTTCTTGCTAATTGACCAGTTTTACCTAATCGGCACGACATATATATATATATATATATATATATATATATATATATATATATATATATATATATATATATATATATATATATATATATATATATGTCGTGCCGATTAGGTAAAACTTGATTTTGGCTTAAATAGCAAAGCTCACCTTGCCATATAAGACAAGTGAAAATTTGTGTATGCAATAATTTCGCCAAAATCATTCTGAACATAACGAAAAAAATATATTTCATTGTGTTTGTTAATTATTAAATTAATGTTAACGTATCTAAAATATATTTAGTTGGGTTAGGCTAAATTAAATTGCGCTTGTTGTAATAAGGTTAGGTAGGTTTTCAAAGTTTCTCTTGTACAAAATTATAAATTCTTACATTAACATAAATGAAAAAAATATATCTTTAAACGTATAAGAAAATTTTAGAAAGGACCTAATTTTAGATGAGTTCTTGCTAATTGACCAGTTTTCCCTAATCGGCACGACATATATATATATATATATATATATATATATATATATATATATATATATATATATATATATATATACACATTGCGTTTTTTAAATTTCACAACAACACTGTACTTCTTAGAAATATTGTGTCCAGCATAAAATATAAATCATTTCAATATCAGTTTTCTGAGTGATCCAAGATTCTCTGGCCTGGGTAACAACTCAGTAAGATCACAACATAATAGACGATCAGACATGTATGCACAGGTCTCCTGACCAACAAAATGTGATCAGTTATGAGGGTGCCTTCACAAAATTCAACTTCAATAACAAAAATACAAAATTGGAACAAGTCAGTTATGTCCTAAATGAAACAAGTTGGGAAGATATCCTAACCAACACGGATCCGAACCTTTTTCTAGAAAAAATAACTCTGTGTTACTTGAGGTCTGCTCAAGGCACATTCCATTAAGAAAAAGAAAGAGAAGGTGTAAACTAGAAAGAGAGAGATGCTTGCTATACAGGCGAAGGCGAAGAATCACAGAGTTGATGAGAGGGGTCAATTTATCTGTAATACGAAGGGATGCACTGGTCAGAGAAATAGCAAATATCGAACTTAAGCTTAAGGAATCCTACAGGAGACCCGAATCTCAGGAAGAACTAAAGGCCTTAAAAGAAATTGAAAAAAAAAGTTTCTTCTCTTATGCCAAATCTAAGGGTAAAACAACATCCAGCAGTGGGCCCCTGTTTAGGCGAGATGGAAACTACACAGATGACAGCAAAGAAGCGAGTGAGAAACTAAAGTCTCATTACAACTCTGTTTTCAGCGAGCCGTTAACAAGACAATCTTCATGAATTCTGTATGACTGAGACCCAAACTTTGGTCATCTCAAAAATCACTGATATTATCCTAACACCACAAGACTTTGAAAATACATTAAATTACATGCCCATGCACTCTGACCCAGGCCCCAGACTCATGAAACTCCGTGTTCATAAAGAACTGCAAGAAGCCCCTGTCACGTGACTTCAGCATTCTATGGAGAGAAAGCAAGGACACTGGGGTCGTCCCACACTCACTAAAAACAACAGACATAGCCCCACTCTACAAAGGTGGCAGTAAAGCAATTGTAAAGAACTACAGACCGATAACAGTAACATCCCATATAAAGGAATAACAGGAAAAGTTGGTAGATGGATCTATAACTTCCTAACAAATAAAACACAAAGCGCTGTCTTCAAGAAAGCGCTGGACAGGCACTTAAAGTCAGTACCTGACCAGCAGTGCTGTGGTCGCGTAATGTAATCACAAAATATCGTACGTCAGTTTGCGTGTAGGCAGAAGTAACAGCCTGGCTGATCAGACCCTGATCCTCCACGCGGGAGGGTGTTGACCACCGAAACCCTCTCCAGGTGTCCCTATTCAAGTTATTAAAAATGTCCGTTTCAAGCCTTATTACGAAATGGAATGGAGTCATTCACGCAGATCACTTTCCCCAGTAGGTTCATGAGATATTCATCCAATTACTGCATATCAGAGCTTGGAACGTGACATATTTTGGCATGGATATGAAGTTGACATCTGATATCTGTCTGAAAGAGTTCCATTTTCATGCTGGTGGGTAAGTTAATCATTCTGTTTATGGCTAGTCAGTTATACTAATATTTGTAAAAATGTCAATCATTATTATATAATTATTGGTAGGTAATAAGTACTCCTAAATATTATTTTTTTTTTAACTTTCAATTTAATAAATTTTAGTTAAATTTTACTATAATTCTCATTTACTTTTCGTTTGAATTTGGTGTTTTATATCAATATATTTCCTATTTAGGCGTAATATGCAAACCTTATACACCATTCTTAGTATTTTATCGTGTATAGGAATAGGCTTTAAATGTAGCGAGGAGAATGAAACAGTCCTTTAAGAATTCATATTTTCGAAACATGTGTAGTGTGAATATAAGAACATAAGAAAGGAAGAACACTGCAGCAGGCCACCTGGCCCATACTTGACAGGTCTTTGTTAAACATAAACCCACTAACAAAATTATTTGTGAACCCATTACACTGGTCAACAATTTTTTAAAAGTTGTATGCTTCTTAAATGAGATTGGTAATTCTTATGTATTTTTATGTCCTGAATCCAAATATCACCTTGAAAAATGTTTATTGGCTACAGGTTTAAAGCTACAAGACATGAAATATTTGATTATTTTATTATAACGTACAATACGTGTCAGTATGTTTTAAACTCTAATCCGTACCTACTCTCTGCCTTTTTGCTTGACGCTTATAGTGGGCTGAAGAATCATCTCTTGCCAATGTCCAGCAATAATATGCAAGCATTCTTGTGCCCCATTTGCCCTGGTACCATTTTTCCATGGTTGAAATATCTTGGTGAAACCTTTCACCATGTTCGTCACTAACTGTCCCACAGTTCGCTGGAAAAAAGTCTAAATGTGAGTCCAAAAAGTGAATTTTAAGTGACATGTTACATCCCATGTTCTTGTAAGCCTTGATGAGGTTTTCCACCAATTCTTCATAGTTGCCTTCCCTTCTGTTTCCAGGAAATTCCTTCTCCACTAACTTGATTGCTTCCCAAGCAGCTTTCTCCTCCCCATGAAGGTCTGATTCAAAGTCACCATCTTTAAGAAGCTCTCGAATCTGAGGACCATTGAAGAGTCTTTCTCTTATCTTAGCGTCGCTCAGTAAGGGGAATTTTGATGTTAAATACTTGAATCCCTGACCGGATTTGTCCATAGTTTTTACAAAGTGTTTCACGAGCCCCAGTTTTATGTGTAGTGGTAGTAGCAAAATTTTGTTTAGTTCAATGAGAGGAGGATGTTGAACATTTTTCATCCCAGACTCCAATGATTGACGAGGTGGCCAGTCTCTCCTGATGTAGTGGGACCCTCTTGCACGGTTGTCCCATTCACAAAGAAAGCAGCAGTACTTGGTGTACTTGGCAAGCCCATCACAAGAGCAACAACCTTTAAGTCACCATAGCACAACCACCCTCCATGACTGCTGGAACAATAATGAAGGGCAGTGAGACTGTGAGTGTGGTAAGAAACACACTACCGCAATACATAAATAACCCGCACGTAGGTGTATATTGAAAAGTAGAGATAACAAACAATTTTAACCATGACATTCATTATCAGTGACCTAAAATTAGTTGGAAATTGCTACTCTGGTCACGGAAGCATTTTTGTTGTTGACCAGTGAAATTATCAATTACCCAAGGAATATGTATTGATAACACTGTTAACTCAAGTGCATGTCCCATTCAAATCTAACCCCTCTCACTAATGTAGTTATCCAACCAATATTTGAAGCTACTCAAGGTTTTAACTTCTATACCCCTACTGTTCCACTCATTTACTACTCCATTTCCAAACTAGTATTTCCTATATCCTTTTTAAATCTAAATTTATCCAATAATATGAATCCATTATTTCGAGTTCTTCTTGAAGAAACATCCTCAGAAGCTTATTTAAATTATTGCTGAGTATGCGAAGCATAAGAAAGTGTAGGCTTACGAAAGGTATTATTCAGAGAATGAGGTTGTTGAGGATGAATGAGAATACGATGACGAAAAGGGTGTATATATCCAGTGTTGCAAAGTGGAGTGGTTGAATTCGTTCCAGGAAGGACTAGAGGGAGACTCTAAAAGAGGTTTTAAGTGGGAAGGGCTTGAGAATATGCGCGAGCATTTAATTAAGGTCAGATGTGGTTTTTGGCATGGCTTACGAAATCATAATGACACGATTGCAAACAAACCATACCACGGGTAGGGTTCGAACCCGCATGGTAGTATTTCTGAAGGGATTTTAAAAAACTGGTCACCACTTCTTGTGGGACGTACACTGTTTATTTTCTGAGGAAGTGGGAGTGTTAATACTCAGAGGATCATTTGATTCGTAAAATCTGAATGATGATAAATGTTTCGTTTTTGGTGGGATACTTTTCCTTGGTGGGAGACTGACGAAATTTGAATGATTAATCATCAAGCAGTCTTGAAAATTTTGTTGTGAATATGTCCTATCTATTTTATCTGATCACTGAAACGTTAACCAAAGACCCCACAAACTGATAAAACGATTAGTCTTTGCTTAAAAATGCGCATAAAATCTTTTAACGAAACAAAGAATTTGTGGCATAACCGGCAATTGCATAATTCGCCCAGTATTCCAGGTCTTGATAACTCCTCCAGGCCTTCCCTTTTTCTAGAAGAACGATAGTATAGAGAAAATTGTGTACGGCACATAGGGCAACATTGTAGGAACACTTGGCGTGTGCAGGTGCCCCTTGATTAGGGTTCTAGGACACATTCTCAGCATCATGAAATGGCTCCGATAATATACAAAACCCTACATGGTTTAGCTTCCAACGCTGAAATAAGATATTCCTTATAATTTTACGGCATAGGAGAGTGACATGTGTGCAGGTGCCAATTATATGCCTCAAATGTTGGGAAATATTGATTCCTGTTTAATAAAGTTTGAAATATATGAGTCTACCTCTTATTAACTGTTTAAATCTTTAATGGCTGGTGCTTGGTATAGGTCTTGTGTATAGGCTGTGTATGTGCAAATTTTGCTACATTATGTGCAATAACTGGAGTATGCATCTTCTGGTCAGCTTTAAAATTTTAATTCTGGTTCGATTACAATAAAGGCATCACATTCTCTTAATTTTAGGTTGTGTAAGTTTTAAAAATGTTTTTTCTTATTAATGAAAGTTGTTTCAGTGAAATAAATGGAGACTGTCACTTCTGGTCAGAAATAAATCGAAGTGTTTCACTTTACTGAATTATCTTAGGTTTAATCTAAACTATGTACATTTATGTACATATTATAATGTCAGTGTGTTCTAAAGATCATTGTAAAAAAAGGTTGTAAGTTTATTTTTCCAAAGCTTAAGTAAAATGTATTTATTTACTTTCCCGTAGCTGGACTGCTAGCGCACTCATCTCACTCACGGAGGGCCGGGGGTCGATCCCCGGTACGAGTGAAAACATTAGGACGTGTTTCCTTAAGGCACCTGCTGTCCATGTTCACCTATCAGTAAAATAGGTACCTGGGTGTTAGTCGACTGGTGGGGGTCAAATCCTGGGGACAAAATTGACCCAATTTGCCCGAAATGCTGTGCATAACAAGCGGCTTTCTATATGGTAGTATGTCATTGATGACAACTAGATCTGTATACCTTGTACATGTACTTGTAGAAATAAAGATTCTTCTTCTTCTTCTTATTCTTATTCTTCTTCTTATTATTATTATGATTATTATTATTATTATTATTATCATCATCATAATATAATCTTAATAACTTGCCAGATACCCTCTTAAAATTCTACGGTCTAGGCAGTGATTAACACATTTATGGGATAAACTCCCAAACAATTCGCAGATGATGTCCTTAAGCCGTGAGAATTGGCTCATAACCTTCTCTTAGTTCAGGGGTGGCCTGTGGGCCTAATGCGGCCCGTGGGCCTATAAGGCCCGCGAAATCATTTGGTATGGCCCTGGCAAGGCAGTCCCAGTCGAGAATCGAAATTCAATGAATCTAAGCTTTTTTCAAAGCAACATCAATTTACATTAACCCTTCCCTATACTGATTTACACTGTATAATGAAACAAAATACGAGACCTAAAATCCAAATAAGTATGCAGAATTATAAAGATATCTTTTAGCTTTTATTTTGATAAATTTTATAAAAATTGGGTCCTTTAGGAAGAATATACTGATATTTTTTACGTGCGAGTAATTTTGTAATATGTCATAAAATCCGAGGGGATTTTCTTCAGATTTTGAATCAGTGTCCCATCCATCGTCTTCTTCATTTCGAACATATTTCCGATGTATCATCGTTAATACCAACTACCATCACACACCTCACCAAATAGAAGCAGTTACAGCCATCACAGTAAGCGTGAGTTAATTAAATGTTTGACCAAATACAGTAGGCTAATTTTTAATAATTTGGTAAGGCCCGCAAATGATGTTATAAATATCCAAATGGCCCTTGGCAGAAAAAAGGTTCCCGACCCCTGTCTTAGTAAATCTCTTTTTATCACTACCCAGAGGTTCTCAATTGGGTTCCACTATGGAGAATTTCCTGGCAACGTCATGGAGGAGTGATACCTCACAGGCATGAAGCTAATAAACAACAGATATTGCGATGTGGCAAGAGGCACAAAAATCACTGCACCACACTGAAAGTCTCGGGCTAATAATGAGAGAACACTTCTGTGTACGTTTTTGCAACTAACGTTAATGGATACATTTTTCTAGGCTTCCCAGGACGTGCTTGTGGTGTGGGCAAATCATCAACAACATGACGGAACGGGTGTAACCAAGTCCTCCATGGGCCCTCAAACTTATCGATAGTTTCTATTATTCCCTTCGTTTGATGTCCTGCTTCTTGCAGCGACTTACTTCACCTCATACTAATTCATCAAGGAGCAGAGCAAACACGAAAATAAATCCGTTAAACACACAAGCTTAGAAGGCACTTAGGATGCAGCCTTGGAAATACATGGTATAAAATACCGACACAATGGAAAAATAAACACCTAAGCAGTATAATGTGATCCTTTATTGACAATGTTTCGCCCACGCAGTGGGCTTTATCGAGTCACAAACATATGTTTGTGACTCGATAAAGCCTACTGCATGGGCGAAACGTTGTCAATAAAGGATCACATTATACTGCTTAGGTGTTTATTTTTCCAGGATGCAGCCTTAGAGAACGCTGGGACGTCCACCATTGAATAGTCAGGCTAGCAAGACTTTTTGTCTTTTTGACAAACCTAGCAGAATGCCTTCCACTTGACATTTTTTATTGATGACACTGTAATTACAGACAGACAAAGCCACTCAGTCTTCTAGAATAGATTGGATTAATTTTGCCAAATGCAGGTTCTGCTTTTTTTTCTGGGAAGATACTTAAATTATTGAGACTCTCCTTTTCATTTGATAATTTTGGAATGACGCATCCAATTAGCTTCAGAACTTCAACCCTGATAACTTGAACAGCTTTAAGTTTAATTTGCTTAAGTATTTTAGGAGATTGGTCACTGTAAGAAAACAAAATGATATACTTACGAAGGCCTCTTCTGTTTCACTTTTCATATTAAATGTTAGTATTTAACTGCAATGTAAATTTATGTCGCATTGCTCTATACTAATCGCCTGAATTGAGATACAGTGGATTGGGGTTATGCAAAACAGGGATGTTTCCCGGATCGGTTAGGGTAAGAAATGCATCTAGTAATAAAATAATTAGAAAAACAGAAAGAAACAGTTGTTTTTTTCTAATAATTCTGACATTAAATAAAATCCGATGATATTTTCGATTATTTAATGGTCATTGTTGTGCAGTTGATTTTCAAATAAATGAGTGTGAATGAAATTGGAGATTCCATCAGTTCCTCGCCGCCCATCTACCCTGTCTGTTTGTCTTTAACGTTTCACCTAAACAAGCAAACGGGACTGTGTTAGGACTTGTAATCTAGGTGAATCTCAAAGCAATCAAATTATAACCCCGGAGTATGTTGAATATATTCTGCACAGTGTGTCCTTGTAATAAAGTCCAGTAGGTTCATGGTGACTGACCTGTCTAGGTGCATCATCAATATACACTACAAATGGAACGAAAATGTTGCTAGACCTACTCTGTGTGCTCCTACAGCCTGTGTTTTGCATTACGTCATAACTATAGGATGTGAACAGCAGGAAATCATTTATCACTCTGCTATAATTACCACAATAGATAAAATATCAGTGTCCCAAACTGTTAAATAATAAATATTTCCTTTAAAACATGAAAAAAGTTACAGAACACAACTATTACTGTCAAAAATGCCACCACAAAAAAATCTGCCTGCAATACATATGGTCCAAGGTGTCATGTGTTTTCGCTCAATATGAGGCGAGCCAAAGCAGCATGGGTTCGGCTCCTTGGCTAGTGCAGTGTTGTTATTGATCAATTCCACTCGTTCGTGGGTACAATATATATATATATATATATATATATATATATATATATGTCGTGCCGATTAGGTAAAACTTGCGATTTTGGCTTAAATAGCAACGCTCACCTTGCCATATAAGACAAGTGAAAATTTGTGTATGCAATAATTTCGCCAAAATCATTCTGAACATAACGAAAAAAATATATTTCATTGTGTTTGTTTATTATTAAATTAATGTTAACGTATCTAAAATATATTTAGTTGGGTTAGGCTAAATTAAATTGCGCTTGTTGTAATAAGGTTAGGTAGGTTTTCAAAGTTTCTCTTGGTACAAAATTATAAATTCTTATATTAACATAAATGAAAAAATATATCTTTAAACGTATAAGAGAAAATTTTAGAAAGGACTTAATTTTAGATGAGTTCTTGCTAATTGACCAGTTTTACCTAATCGGCACGACATGTATATATATATATATATATATATATATATATATATATATATATATATATATATATATATATATATATATATATATATATATATACACCAGAATACAAGGCCGTAGTCAAACTTGACTTTAGAAATGCCTTTAATATGGTAAAGAGTGATGTGGTCTTCCCAGCCGTTCGGGATCGGTTCCCCAGTCTCTTTCCCTTCATTTCAGCTGGCTACAGCAAATCCTCAACTCTTTTGTTTGGTGAACATGAAATTCCCTCATCTGAGGGTGTTCAGCAGAGTGATCCACTCGCTCCACTTCTCTTCTGTTTGGCAGTAAGAGAACTAACTTCCAGTCTATGCAGCGAGCTCAACATCTGGTACCTGGATGATGGCACTCTGGCGGGTACTGGGGAGTCCCTGTTAAAGAACCTACAATGGGTGAAGACACAGGACTCATCCTCAATCCCTCCAAGTGTGAAATCGTCACAACAAACCAGGAAATTATCAATGCTGTGCGAACAATCCTCCCAGAAGTCTCTACTACCACTCCATCCAACTGTACCCTCCTGGGAGCACCGCTGGGTCACCAGGCCATCGACACGGTCTTCAAGGACAAAGTGAATGACCTGAAAAGAATGGAGGAGAGAATAAGTGATCTTGATGCCCATGATGCCCTGTATCTCCTCACAAGGTGTCTTACTATGCCAAGACTCACTTCTTGAGGTGTGCACCCTCTTTTGACAACCCAACACTTGAAGAGTATGACGAACACCTGAGATCAACCTTTAAGAAGGCACTGAATCTGTCACTAGAGGATCGGCAATGGGAGCAGGCAACCCTCCCAGTGCGACTGGGAGGTATAGGGGTGCGCAAAGCAACGCAGGTAGCTTTACCTGCATTTCTGTCATCGTTTTTGGCCTTCTGTGTATTAGTCAAGGAGATTGTTCCCGAACGCTTGAAAGGTGTGGTGGGAGCTCAAGACCCCTGGTTCATTGAAGCAGCCATGCGGTGGGACATCCTTGCAGACTCCTCCAGTAGACCAGTTCCTCCCAAAGAGCACAAACAGTCCCACTGAGACAAACCGATCATGGAAAAAATTGCCAACACAGTGCTCACCAACGCTTCAGGAAAGGACAAAGCTGGTCTCCTAGCGGTGAAGGCACAACACTCAGGAGATTTCCTTCTAGCTGTTCCCAATTTCACTCTGGGGACTCGTCTCGACCCACAGGACATTCGGATTGGTGTTGCTCTTCGCCTAGCCGCCCCCATACTCACCGAACATAGGTGTATTTGTGGCAGGGCGACGGCTGATAAATTCGGACTTCATGGTCTTGTGTGTCACACATCAGAAGGGAAGTATGCTAGACATGAGGAGGTCAATGACATCATAAAGAGAAGCCTCGCCACAGCCCGTTGCCCAGCTCAACGGGAACTCCAAGTGCAGAGGTCTGATGGAAGTCAAAAGCGTCCTGATAGAGCCACTATGCTACCCTGGAAGGATGGTAAGCAGATTGCTTAGGATTTCACCTGTGCTGCCACAATGGCAGACACCTACTTGTCATACTCCGTAGCTGAAGGAGGTGGAGCTGCCAGCCACAGGGAGACCCAGAAGACTCGCAAATATGAAGGCCTTCCCCCTTGCTATAACTTCATCCCGATAGAGTCGGAGACCCTTGAAGCATGGGGCAAGTTTGCTATAAAGTTTATCAAAGAGCTGGGTGAAAAACTCATCATAGACACCAAGAACCACAGGGTGACCAGCTTCCTCTTTCAGAGACTCAGTGTTGCGATCCAGAGGGGAAATGCCTGCATCATTCTGGGCACGTGGCCCACTCCCGGGGAGCTGGACGAAGTATTTGACATGTACCTCTGAGTTGTTACCTATGTTGTTTTACTCCCTATTGTATTCTTGTAAATGTATTTTGTCTTGAAATAAAGTTTATACACAATGAAAAGAAGGGGTGGTAGGGGAAGTGGAATATTCAAATGGCTTCAGAAAGAAATCTGTATATTCTTCCTTGAAGCCTTTTTATCCACTTCTCTGAGGCTATGGGTCCCACAATTTACACCAGAGGTGGACCCATATTATATATATATATATATATATATATATATATATATATATATATATATATATATATATATATATATATATATATATATATATATATACATACATATATATATTTTCAACAAGTCGGCCGTCTCCACCTAGGCAGGGTGACCCAAAAAGAAAGAAAATCCCAAAAAAGAAAATACTTTCATCATCATTCAACACTTTCACCTCACTCATACATAATCTCTGTCATTGCAGAGGCGCTCAGATACGACAGCTAAGAAAAAATGTCCCACCCAGCTGTTTACAAGTGTAGATTGTGTCTTCTTGCAGGCGGTGAATGAAATTATAAGACTTCGGAGGCTTCTTACTTTATTTGCAAATAACGTGAGGGTACACAGGTAGTGTGTTTGTGCCCATGGCCCGGGAGGGCCATGGCCGTGAGGGAGAGAGGAGTAAGACCTGTTTACTCTAGGAAGGCTGCTGAGTGAATGAGAGAGGCAGGGGTGGGCTGGCTGGCATGCCCACCGGCTGCCCTCTTGTAGAAACTATGGGAACTAGGCATGTAGGATTACTGGCTACATTCTGCAAGGCTGGCAGACAGCATAGGCTGTCTATGCAAACAGTACAGCTGGGTCACCAGTCCATCGACACGGTCCTCAAGGACAAAGTGAATGACCTGAAAAGAATGGAGGAGAGAATAAGTGATCTTGATGCCCATGATGCCCTGTATCTCCTCACAAGGTGTCTTACTATGCCAAAACTCACTTGAGGTGTGCAACCTCTTTTGACAACCCAACACTTGACGTGAATAACACACACCTGAGATCAACCTTTAAGAAGGCACTGAATCTGTCACTAGAGGATCGGCAATGGGAGCAGGCAACCCTCCCAGTGCGACTGGGAGGTATAGGGGTGCGCAAAGCAACGCATGTAGCTTTACCTGCATTTCTGTCATCGTGTTTGGCCTCCTGTGTATTAGTCAAGAAGATTGTCCCCGAACGCTTGAGAGGTGTGGAGGGAGCTCAAGACCCCAGGTTCATTGAAGCAGCCGAGCGGTGGGACACCCTTGCTGGCTCCTCCAGTAGACCAGCTCCTCTCAAAGAGCACAAACAGTCCCACTTGGACAAACTGATCATGGAAAAAAATTGCCAACACAATGCTCACCAACGCTTCAGGAAAGGACAAAGCTCGTCTCCTAGCGGTGAATGCACAACACTCATGAGATTTCCTTCTAGCTGTTCCCAATTCCTCTCCATGGACTCGACGCGACCCAGAGGCAATTTGTATTGGTGTTGCTCTTCGCCTAGCCGCCCCCATACTCATAAACATAGGTGTATTTGCGGCAGGGCGACGGCTGATCAATAGGGACTTCATGGTCTCGTGTGTCACACATCAGAAGGGAAGTATGATAGACATGAGGAGGTCACCAACATCATAAAGAGAAGCTTCGATACAGCTCAACGGGAACACCAAGTGCAGAGGTCTGATGGAAGTCAAAAGCGTCCTGATGGAGCCACTATGCTACCTTGGAAGGATGGTAAGCAGATTGCTTGGGACTACACCTGTGCTACCACAATGGCAGACACCTACTTGCCATACTCAGTAGCTGAAGGGGATGGAGCTGCCAGCCACAGGGAGACCCAGAAGACTCGCAAATATAAAGGCCTTTCCCCTTGCAGATGAATGGTTCTGAGAACCGACAAGTTATAAATTAGACACATATGCAACACTTGGGTATCTTTATTGAGGAAACGTTTCGCCACACAGTGGCTTCATCAGTAAAATACAAAGTAGAAAGGTGTAAGGAGAGGAAGAGTTTGAGGTAATCAGTCCCTCGGCCTGGAGTCGATGTGCTGTACTTTCTATAAGATTGATGGACTGAACACATCGACTCCAGGCCGAGGGACTGATTATCTCAAACTCCTCCTCTCCTTACACCTTTCTACTTTGTTTTGGACTGATAAAGCCACTGTGTGGCGAAACGTTTCCTCAATAAAGATACCCAAGTGTTGCATATGTGTCTAATTTAGCCTTCCCCCTTGCTATAAATTCATCTCAATAGGGTCGGAGACCTTTGGAGCATGGGGCAAGTGTGCTCTAAAGTTTCTCAAAGAGCTGGGTGAAAAACTCATCATAGAAACCAAGGACCACAGGGCGACCAGCTTCCTCTTTCAGAGACTCAGTGTTGCAGCATTCCGGGCACTCGGCCCACTACCGGGGAGCTGGACGAAGTATTTGACATGTACCTCTGAGTTGTTATCTATGGTGTTTTACTCCCTATTGTATTCTTGTCAATGTAATTTGTCAATGTATTTTGTCAATGTATTTTGTCTTGAAATAAAGTTTATACACAATGAAAAGATGGGGTGGTAGGGGAAGTGAAATATTTAAATGGCTTCAGAAAGAAATCAAAGCATTCTTCCTTGAAGCTTTTCTATCCACTTCTCTGAGGCTATGGGTCCTACAATTTACACCAGAGGTGGCACTTATCTATATATATATATATATATATATATATATATATATATATATATATATATATATATATATATATATATATATATATATATATATATATATATATATATTATATTATATATATATATATATATATATATATATATATATATATATATATATATATATATATATATATATATATATATATATATGTATATATATATGGCATGCCGATTAGTTAAAACTTACGATTTTGGCTTAAATAGCAACGCTCACCTTGCCATATAAGACAAGTGAAAATTTGTGTATGCAATAATTTCGCCAAAATCATTCTGAACATAACGAAAAAAATATATTTCATTGTGTTTGTTTATTATTAAATTAATGTTAACGTATCTAAAATATATTTAGTTGGGTTAGGCTAAATTAAATTGCGCTTGTTGTAATAAGGTTAGGTAGGTTTTCAAAGTTTCTCTTGGTACAAAATTATAAATTCTTACATTAACACAAATGAAAAATTATATCTTTAAACGTATAAGAGAAAATTTTAGAAAGGACATAATTTTAGATGAGTTCTTGCTAATTGACCAGTTTTACCTAATCGGCACGACATATACATATATGTGTGTGTGTGTGTGTGTGTGTGTGTGTGTGTCGTGCCGATTAGGTAAAACTGGTCAATTAGCAAGAACTCATCTAAAATTATGTCCTTTCTAAAATTTTCTCTTATACGTTTAAAGATATAATTTTTCATTTATGTTAATGTAAAAATTTATAATTTTGTACCAAGAAACTTTGAAACCTACCTAACCTATTACAACAAGCGCAATTTATTTAGCCTAACCAACTAAATATATTTAGATACGTTAACATTAATTTAATAATAAACAAACACAATGAAATATATTTTTCGTTATGTTCAGAATGATTTTGGCGAAATTATTGCATACACAAATTTTCACTTGTCTTATATGGCAAGATGACGTTGCTATTTAAGCAAAATAGCAAGTTTTACCTAATCGGCACGACATATATATATATATATATATATATATATATATATATATATATATATATATATATTATATATATATATATAGATATTATGTTTACTCATCTATTTGTACTCACCTATTTGTGGTTGCAGGTGAGTCAAGCTCTGGCCCCGCCTCTTCCTGTTGCTACTAGGTCCTCTCTCTCCTGCTCCCGAGCTTTATCAAACCTCGTCTTAAACTTGATAGTTCCTGCCTCCACTACGTCGCTTTCTGGCTTTCATTCTTACAACTCTATGACTGAAGAAATACTTCTAACATCCCTTTGACTCATGGAGTCTTCAACTTCCAATTGACCCTTGTTTGTGTACCTCTCTGGAACATCTTGTCTCTGTTCACCTTATCTATTCCTCGCAGTATTTTATGTGTCGTTATCATGTCTCCCCTAACCCTCCTGTCCTCTAGTGTCGTCAGGCCAATTTCCCTTAACCTTTCTTCGTAGAACAATTCCCTTAGCTCTGGGACTAGTCTTGTTGCAAACCTCTGCACTTTCTCTAATTTCTTGACGTGCTTGACCAGGTGTGGGTTCCAAACTGGTGCTGCATACTCCAGTATGGGCCTGACGTATATGGTGTACAGAGTCTTGTGTGTGTGTGTGTACTCACCTAGTTGTACTCACCTAGTTGTGGTTGCAGGGGTCGAGACATAGCTCCTGGCCTCGCCTCTTCACTGGCCGCTACTGGGTAACTCTCCCTGCACCATGAGCTTTATCATACCTCTTCTTAAAGCTGTGTATGGAACCTGCCTCCACTACATCGCTTCCCAAGCTATTCCTCTTCCCGACTACTCTGTGACTGAAGAAATACTTCCTAACATCCCTGTGATTCATCTGAGTCTTCAACTTCCAACTGTGTCCCCTTGTTGCTGTGTCCCATCTTTGGAACATTCTGTCTCTGTCAACCTTGTCAATTCCTCTCAGTATTTTATATGTCGTTATCATGCCCCCCCCTATCTCTCCTGTCCTCCAGTGTCGTCAGGTCGATTTCCCTTAACCTCTCCTCGTAAGACATACCCATTAGCTCCGGGACTAGTCTTGTTGCAAACCTTTGCACTTTCTTTAGCTTCTTTACGTGCTTGGATAAATGTGGGTTCCAAACTGGTGCTGCATACTCCAGTATGGGCCTAACGTACACAGTGTACAGGGTCCTGAACGATTCTTTATTAAGATGTCGGAATGCTGTTCTTAGGTTTGCTAGGCGCCCGCATGCTGCAGCAGTTATTTGGTTGATGTGCGCCTCAGGAGATGTGCCTGGTGTAATACTCACCCCCAGATATATTTCCTTGATTGAGGTTTGTAGTCTCTGGCCCCCTAGACTGTACTCCGTCTGCGGTCTTCTTTGCCCTTCCCCAATCTTCATGACTTTGCACTTGGTTGGGTTGAACTCCAGGAGCCAATTGCTGGACCAGGCTTGCAGCCTGTCCAGATCCCTTTGTAGTTCTGCCTGGTCCTCTTCCGATTGAATTCTTCTCATCAACTTCACATCATCTGCAAACAGGGACACTTCGGAGTCTATTCCTTCCGTCATGTCGTTCACAAACACCAGAAACAGCACCGGTCCTAGGACTGACCCCTGTGGAACCCCACTCTTCACCGGCGCCCACTCTGACACCTCGCCACGGACCATGACTCGCTGCTGTCTTCCTGACAGGTATTCCCTGATCCATTGAAGTGCCTTTCCTGTTATCCCTGCCTGGTCCTCCAGCTTCTGCACTAATCTCTTGTGTGGGACTGTGTCAAACGCCTTCTTACAGTCCAAGAATATGCAATCTACCCACTCCTCTCTCTCTTGTCTTACTGCTGTCACCCTGTCATAGAACTCCAGTAGGTTTGTGACACAGGATTTCCCGTCCCTGAAACCGTGTTGGCCGTCGTTGATAAGCTCATTCCTTTCTAGGTGCTCCACCACTCTTCTCCTGATAATCCTCTCCATGACCTTGCATATTATACATGTCAGTGACACTGGTCTGTAGTTTAGTGCTACGTTTCTGTCTCCTTTTTTAAAAATTGGAACTACATTTGCTGTCTTCCATACCTCTGGTAGTTGCCCTGTTTCGATAGACGTGTTGAAGATTGTTGTTAGGGGTACACATAGCTCCTCTGCTCCCTCTTTCAGGACCCATGGAGAAATGTTGTCCGGCCCCATCGCCTTTGAGGTATCTAGCTCGCTTAGTAGCCTCTTCACTTCCTCCTCAGTTGTGTGTATCGTGTCCAGCACCTGATGGTGTACCCTACCTCTCCTCCTTTCTGGAGGCCCTTCTATTTCCTCTGTGAACACCTCTTTGAATCTCATGTTGAGCTCCTCACACACTTCGTGGTCATTTCTTGTGACCTTCCCTCCTTCCTTCCTCAGCCTGATCACCTGGTCCTTGACTGTTGTTCTCCTCCTGATGTGGCTGTACAACAGCTTTGGGTCAGATTTTGCTTTCGCTGCTATGTCATTTTCGTATTGTCTTTGGGCTTCCCTTCTTACCTGTGCATATTCATTTCTAGCTCTACGACTGCTCTCCTTATTCTCCTGGGTCCTTTGCCTTCTGTACCTCTTCCATTCCCTGGCACACTTGGTTTTGGCTTCCCTGCACCTTTGGGTGAACCATGGGCTCATCCTGGCTTTTTCGCTTTTCCTGTTACCCTTGGGTATAAACCTTCCCTCAGCTTCCGTGCAAATTGTTGTCATATATTCCATCATCTCGTTTACTGACTTCCCTGCCAGCTCTCTGTCCCACTGAACTCCGTGCAGGAAGTTCTTCATGCCCACGTAGTCACCTTTCTTGTAGTTTGGCTTCATTTGTGCAGCCCTTCCTGCTTCCCCCTCCACTTGTAACTCTACTATGTAGTCGAAGCTTAGAACCATATGATCACTGGCCCCAAGGTGGCTTTCATGTGTGATGTCCTCAATATCTGCGCTACTCAGGGAGAATACTAGGTCCAGTCTCGCTGGTTCGTCCTCCCCTCTCTCTCTGGTATTGTCCCTTACATGTTGGTACATGAGAATTTCCAGTGCTACCTCCATCATTTTAGCCCTCCATGTTTCTTGGCCCCCATGTGGTTCTAAGTTCTCCCAATCGATTTCCTTATGGTTGAAGTCACCTATGATCAGTAGCTTCGCCCTGCTCGCATGAGCCCTTCTGGCCAATTCGGCCAGTGTCAACCATCGCTCTATTACTCTCATCATACTCTTGCCTTGGTCTCCTGCTGTTCTGTGGTGCGTTATACATCACTGCAATTATCACCTTTGGACCTCCGGACTGAAGTGTTCCTATTATACAATCTCCTGCTTCTCCTCTGTCCCCTCTCTCCAGCTCCTCAAAATCCCATCTGTTTTTGATCAGCAGTGCCACTCCTCCACCCTTTCTGTTCCCTCTGTCTTTCCTCAGGATCTGGTATCCCGTTGGAAAGATGGCATTTGTTATCATCTTTGTGAGCTTTGTTTCAGTGAGGGCTATGATGTCCGGTGATGCCTCTTTGATTCTTTCATGCCACTCCTCCCACTTATTCGTTATTCCATCTGCGTTCGTGTACCATATATTCAGTTTCCTCTCCAACACTGTGTTTTGGGGGGTCTGTGGGGGTGGGGGCACTGGCGGTGTGCTGGGGGATTCTACTGCATAGTGAGGGGTGGGGGATGTAAGTGTGGATTGTGGTCTGTGTTGGGATAGCGTGTTTGGTTTTGGGGTTCTGGGGATGGATTTGTGTGTGCTCGCTCCTGTTGCTCTTCTTTGTTCTGGTTGGTTTCTGCTGATTCTGTCTGTCTCTCTCTTCCCAGCTCCTTTCGCTTTTGCCTCCACTCCCTCAGCTGCTGTCTTTCTGTTTTTGTTCTGTCCCGGTCTAGGAACACCCTTCTGTATGCTGACGATTCCTTCAGCCGTGGTTTCTCTTGCAGGATCCTGTTTCGCACTGTTTCTGTCTTGAAGATCAGCTTGACTGGCCGTTTTTTCCCCTTCACGTACCCCCCTATTCTCTGAAAATTTACTATCTCAGACATGTCCTCTTCGCCTATTTCTCTAATGACGTTTTCAATCTCCTGTCTTTCCTCCTGCCGTCTTTCATTGTGTGTCCTTAATTCGCTCTCCTGGAGCCCGTGAATAAACACTGACTTCTCCCTCTCCGCCTCCCATTTCCTTTCCCTCCATCTCTCCCCAATGTTTTCCTGTAGCTCTTGGCATCCTGGTCGTGCCTCTCTTACCACCACCCCTGCTCCCGGTTGCTCTCCCCCTTCATTCCTTGGCCCATCTTGGACTGATAGGGTCTTAGCGTAGTTCATGTCTCCTTCCTTCCCATTGGGTTCCTTGTTCGATGAGGATGTGCCAGCTTCAGATGCTATGTCCTCTCTGGTCCATACCCCTGTAGCTTGCTTCAGCCTCTTTACCTCACATTCTAGGGCACTTATCCTGTGTGTGTGTGTGTGTGTTAGTAACCATTTTGTCCTAGGCACATGTCGATTTGACACTAGGCCTGTTGTATGTGTGTGTGTGTGTGTAAGGAAACACTTCGAAATGCTTCCGCCCCGCTGGGAATCGAACCCGGGCCCTCCATGCGTGAAGTGAGAGCTTTAACCACTGTGTCTGTGTGTGTGTGTGTGTGTGTGTGTGTGTGTGTGTGTGTGTGTGTGTGTGTGTGTGTGTGTGTGTGTGTGTGTGTGTGTGTGTGTGTGTGTGTGTGTGTGTGTGTGTGTGTGTGTGTGTGTGTGTGTGTGTGATGTAATTTTAAATAACAACGAAATATTGTAAATCGTCTCTTATCAACAATAATGCACAACATATTTCAAATTTATGTTCTGGAATATATAAACATGACAGTTATATAGTCCAAAATATTGATCATGATCTTAAAGGTAAAAATGATTTTCACAATAATACAGTGTGTTTTTTGTCATGCGAAGAATCTGACATGATGCTGGACAAATGTATGCGTGGGACAGGATTCCAGAGGTGTTGTCACCTTCTCTTAGTGAGGTGTCACCTCAGTGTTTAACATTTTATTGTGCTTCTCTTGCCTTTTCTTCCTTTCTTCTGAAAATATGTGTTTAAGCACATGAAAGCTGTCATGATTTATTTCCTATTTCTACTGTGATATTTATGCATATTTGTAAGCAGGTGTTTTACTGTGATTGACGTATATATGTAGGTTGAGGTCACCTTGCATATTTAATTTTGGATTTAAATTAATAATATTTAAGGAGTTTTATGATAGCGAGGGTAAAACTAAAAATAATGATTAATGACTGGTTCTCATTCTTGGACATTTCCATAATCTCCTTTTCCTCCATTACGGTGCTTTATCAGTCAATCATGTGTCAATTCTCTCTCAGAGGGGCATGCTATTTCCCCTCTCTCCTAATGTTTGATCTTTAATCTATGTTTTTTCCTCATATTCTCTGCTTCCCTTTCAAATACCTTGTGTGTGTGCGTCGTTTACATTAACTTTCCAGGTCCATGTAGAGACTTACCATTTTTTTGTTTACGTTACTTAATATTTTTTTAATCTTTTAGCTTTTTCTGATGAATCGTTGGACCAGCTGCTTGTCTGCAGTCGTCTTGTATCACTGTTTATTTTGTCTTATCGAGATTATAATTAAGAGAAAATATAACTAGTGAAATGTCCAAAGTGCCTTTAATGTACATCTCCTTGTTCTTGTTTTTCCTTCTTCCCCTCCATTCTTATTTGTATATATATATATATATAATAATCCAATATTTCTTCCTTGTTTCTTTTCCTCATACATTTTCATTATTTATTCTCATTATTTTCCCTAACAATCATTTGCTTTATTAACGTAATCCCTCAATTTTTTCTTCATAATTACTCCTGTTCTTTTAAAGTGTTATTCCTTTATTTATTTCCGTTTAAGTCAGCATTTTCTCGCTAATCTTCGTCTGTCTTTTTCATCCTTTATTTCTTTTCTCCCATTTTCTATTAAACCTTGATACTAACATACACTCCTAGCTATTTTAAGCGTTCTTCCTGTTTCCTTCTTTCTTCATCCCTGTCCTTCCTCTTTCTTTTCTATGTTTAATCGTCCTCTCTCATCATTACCTACTTCTTCTCCAGAATCTCCCTACTTTATGATCTCATATCCTCTCTCTGACACATATTCTCCTTTGCCTCTTATCAAACTAGGCAGCTCCCCAAGAATAAGGACCCTCTTCATTGCAGACTCTGTATTCAAGATTTTTTTTCCCTAAAGCAACAGGCGCAGAAAAAATACTTAAAAAAGTTTAATATTCAACGTAAACAAATTATCGTATGATAATCGATATCCTATTTCAGGCTCTTACTGATACCGATATTTTCCTTATATTATTAATTTTTAAAACTGTGAAAACTATGTTCATTTTAAGGAAATACTTATTCCTCAAAAGGTATTAAATATACCAAGGAAGTTGGATATTAAATAACTTAATTATTCTGATACGCTTGTGTCACTAACCATTACTAACTTCAACCACCTCGGTGAATCTCACAAACTGATAAAAAATGTATAATTTCTTAATCTATCTTTATATTTAGTAACTTTATGAAGATATTATTATAAACCAGTAACGAAATAAATTCAAGTTATATAAAACATAAAGTTAAATGGTCAAACACTCAAAATACTGATAATTTCAACCTTTGGTAAACTGGAAAAAGTATTTTATTAAAATAAATGAAAATTTAAAATCTAATATTATGGTTCAGAACTTGAGGACTCGGTCTCTTATTAAATTCAATTAACAGACATATTTCCATTTTATGGTTTAAACTTTTTTAGAACTTTATGAAAAACACTGGAAAATAGAAAAAATCATGCATGATTATTATACGTGAAATTAAAAAGAAACAATATATATACATTAGTCCAATCACTAAAAAAAAAAAATTTAGGAAAAAACAAAAATTAGGAAAAAACTAAAATATCGGAAACTAATTTCTTCCTATGAGGAGAGTATTTTTTACCTCCAGTACTGAGCAATTTTTCACTCTTCAGGGAAGTCATATGAGGTTTTTACTGGCAAGTTTTACAACGAAGAACTATCATATTTTTATATTCACTATATTAGTTTTTTCCATCTTTGGTCAATAATGTCACTGTCATATATTTGTCTACTGCTGTTGTTATGTTTGAGACGACGCAAATACCAGCTTACTTATTTGTGTGACGTGCTGTTGTTAGGAATACCGACTACAGTTTCTTAAAAAAAAAAAAAGAATCAATACTAAGCTCCTAATCATCTTAACTTTCTTCATCAGACTCGATGCTACTTTACATTGCAAGTAAACCAGTTGCATTCTCTGAGTTCTTGAGCTGCTGAATTCTCTCTTGAGTTTCTTGCACTGCATTCACCGTTCGTTTAATAAGATTCATCCGCTGCATTGACATTAAAGAGGGTATTCTGGTGTAGCGCTCAAACTGAGCTGATAGTGTATTACCCAAGCATGAAAATTTTGGATCACTTAAACCTTTGTTGATGAAATGTTTCAAATATTGTTCTTAAGTCAGTATTTCTGGGACAAGGCAGTTTAGCTTAGTGAGACGTGTAGTTGTTTTGTAAATTATTCTCAATGAAAAAGAGAACTTAGCAGTATGTTTCTATTTACATCAATCTAATGATGTCAGATGTTTGTTATCTTAACAACATATTGCATTATACTTCGCACTTGCAGTCTAGCGTACAGTAGGTGTACTTCCAATGGGCAGGTACTTTCTGAATGAGCTTGTGCTTCGGAAGTTCTTTTTTACCTTGAAAAGCCTGAAGTTTACTTTAGATTTGAGGTGAGAGACTGAAGTGACTCACAGTTATGATCTTTCATAATCATGGATAACCAGTTTAAATGTAGATAGAAAACCCTAGCATACTGTTGTATCATGTCACTTCATTTCCTATGGCACCATTATTCCAACCTTTCAAATGAAAATTTTGGGAGCTACTATGTTCAATTTATGCAATGCTTTTTCAATAGTCTTGATGATGTGCACTGCTGTGTGAGATTCTTGATGATGTGCACTGCTGTGTGAGATTCTTGATGATGTGCACTGCTGTGTGAGATTCTTGATGATGTGCACTGCTGTGTGAGATTCTGGAAATGGCATCGCTCAATGGACAAAAGTTTTCGGAATGAAGTCTTTGCTGAGTCACATATGTACTTACCTATATGTACTGATGCATATTTGTTTACACTGAGTCTCAGTTCCTAATCCTGCCTCTCATCTTGCTTTTAGTCAGATGCCCTCTCCCCAAGCCTCGTGTATCCTGTCGTACCTGCTACTTAAACTATGTATGAGGCCTTCCTCCACCTCTTCTTCGTCAAGATCATTCCACTTCTTAATCACCTATATTGATTCTCCAAAGTATTTTATATGCTGCAATCATGTCTCACATTGTTCAGCTTTTTTGGTATGTCATCAGATTCAGTTTATTCATCCTCTTCTCATAGCTCACACAGTCTGGGACCAGTCTCGTTGCATATCCCTGCACTTTCTATTCTTTTTAACATGCTTTATCAGATGTGGGTTTTATGTTGATGCTGCCTGTTCCAAGATGAACCTGGCATATGTTGTGTAAGTATCACTTATCCAAACAAACATGTAGTTCGTTCATATTCACTTGTAACCTTTTCTTTTCCTCAATGGTTTTCGATCCTCCTCATGTGTTTTACATCGTTCGCAAAGTAGAATGAGTACAGATCCAAATAACGATCCTTATAGAACCTTCCTCATTCTGATAGCTCTTCCCAGATAATCACTATGTTTCTCTCAACTTAAGTAATCTTTGATCCTCAGGAGCATTTTTTTTTTTTTGCGGCCTGTCCCTAAAGTTTTTCCACAGTCTCTTGGGAGGTATGGTATCAAATGCCTTGTCGCTTCAAGAATATGTAAGTTTCCCATCCCTCTCTCTGCTGTCTCACTACCTGTCACTCAATCATAGATCTACAACAGGTTAGCAAAACAAAATTTGTCCTCTCGAAACCGGTGCTGATAACTGCTTTTGAAATAATTTCCTTCCAATTGCTCTACCACTCTGCTAATCAAATTCTCCATTATCTTACATGTCACGCATGTCAGTTCAACGCTTTCTATCTGTTTCCATGTTTTGGATCTATTTTCCAGTTATCATCGATGTATCCATTGCTTTAGGCCCTCTGGTGTTAGTGGTAGGTCGTTTCAACTAAAAACTCCTCTTTAAATTTTTTGTTTAACATTTCGGAGACTCTTTTGTTGTTGCTTGTGATCTTTCCTTCCTAGTAGAGTCGAATTACCTGGTTTTATCTCGTAGCCTTTCTTTTGATGTACCTTTGAGCTAGTTCGGGCTCATTTCTGGCTGTTAGATCATTTTTAAATTGCTGCTCAGCCTGTCTCTTCATTCTTCCATATTCGTTTCTGGCTCTTCCGTTCACTTGTCTGTTATCGACTGTGCTTCTCTGTCTATAGCTTTCTCGAGCTGCTGTGTTCTTCATTTTTTTCTTTCCATCTATGGTTGACCCAAAAGCTCAGTTTTGAAGATTTCCAACCCTTCTTCATATTGGGTGTGATTTATAGGTCCCCAAACCTTGATACAGAGTCCGGTAGGCTGCTGTGGCACGAAATTACAAGGCGTCTAGATATGAAAATGTTGTGTTAATGGGAGATTTTAAGTTTAGACAAATTGATTAGAACAATGTGATAGGAAATCTTGACTCTAGTTACTTTCTTGATACGGTTCAGGATTGTTTTTTAAAACAGTTTGTGACAGAACCAACTAGAGGAAACAACCTTCTTGACTTGGTTCTTGACAACAAATAATCACTAATTAATAATCTTGAGGTTAATGATGAGCTTGGGGAAAGCGAACACAAATCACTTAGTTTCAATATATCATGGAATTACCCAGATAACTGCAATCAAGTCTCTGTTCCAGACTTGCGCTTGGCCGACTTCATGGGGTTCAGAAATTACCTGAGTGAGCTAAATTGGCATGACCTTAATATGGGTCAGGTAGGTAGGGCTGGTTGCCAATATAATGTATTTCAGAGCATAGTTCTAGCTGCCTAGACAACTTTGGTTCAGAGTAGGAAAATTAGATGTAACAAAAATGATCTAAATGGATAAACAATAGATTAAAACATCTCATTGGTCAAAAGAGAGGCATATATAGGCGTATCGAAAGAGGGAAAGGGCAGTTAAGAAATCAATATATTCAATTAAAGAGATATATAAAAAAAGGAATAAGAAAAGCAAAAAGGGATTATGAGGATAAAGTTGCAAGGTATACAAAAGAAAGATTAGGGACAAGATAGTCCCACTTAAGAGTAACTCAGGTCAGATCACTGAGAAATGTGTGAACTTTTCAATGCCTACTACGTCCTCTCAATTTTTACTCAGGAAGATACTAGCGACATTCCAGAAATAATAAATAATGTAGAACATAATTTATTACGATTTCGTGAGTCATGTTAAACTTTGCACTATTAGGGTAACTAGTGACATGGTCCTCAGACAAATAGAGAAATTAAAACCTAACAAATCCCCAGGCCTTGATGAACTGTTTGCGAGGGTTTTAAAGGAATGTAAAGAGGAACTTAACATACCTTTGGCTAATTTTGTCAATGTATCCCTACAAATTGGCATAGTGCCAGACAAGTGGAAAATGGCAAATGTAATACATATTTACAAGACAGGTGACAGGTCCT